>JANIEX010000535.1:0-27585 GCA_027627405.1 Leucocoprinus birnbaumii | reverse complement strand
ATCTCCCGGATATGGACGAGGATCTATCACGCCCACCCTACATCAAACAGGCCCTCAAGCGCAAACGCGATCCTGATGAACAGCATGATGCTGTTCCCGCCAAACGACCTATCCTCACCCGGACCAAGTCCATTCCCCACATGCCCCCTGCATCGCGCCGCTCAAGACAGCCTCCTTCATACGCACGGCAAAACAATACAAGACCACTACAGCGGCCATTCTGACGATTCTTGTCATTTTGCTGTGGAACCTTAATTGACGTCACCTTGGCAAGAAGTCGGACAATTGGTCAGTCTGCGCCTCTAGCCTCCTAGCACTCCACGTTCTAAACTCACTCCGCCTTGCTAGTTCGTTACTCCTCTCTGCTTCGCGTCATATGCAACGCGATCATCCCCGCTATCGGATGCACGCCCTGGCCAGACGCCCTCTTGGTCCGGCCATCTGTGCCGCCGACCCATTCTCGCCTTCCATGTGCACTCTTTGCACACAGAATCAGGCGTTCACACTCCCTCACACAGTGCGACTTTCTCCTGCATATGCCTCATCCAAGGACACCACACGGTGTCGTGATAAAGCCGTCGTATACACTACCCGATCGCAATAATAGCACAACCGTTCTCATCGCCGAGCGAGCATTTCTCATATCATATCACATCATCATCATCATTTGTATTGCTTCTAGATGTCAACTCCAATGCATATATTTATTCGTCCGCCTACTTTGGTCCCTCCTCTGCTCACTTGGGATCTTATCCCGAGTCCTATTGGCCTTGGTTCCCTGGCTGTGAATCACCCAACGCTCGTGGGTGATCCAATTGATTCTTCCTCACACCCCCGTGTCAACACCACAGAGAACACCGGTGCCAGTATCTGATTGTTACACGCCCAGGCCTTGTGATTTGCGATCGTCAAAGGAGTTCTCGGTGACACCACTCCATACAGTAGGGTTGCCTACGCGGTGGAAACGTTACAACCGAAATCTCCTTCGACTCCTGTCTCTCTGATCCTGATACCCGCGTAGTGTCTGTGTCCAGTCTTGTTTCTAGTACTCTCCTGCTACTGCAATTAATGATACAACTGTCAACTGCTCATGATACATGACACCTTTTTTATATACACCAAAACCCGCGCCGCCGCATGTGTGTAAACGTACATATATGCGTTTTAGAACCCACCCTCGGGAGTCTCGCTATCGCCTTGTGTCTGATGATAAGTTTCTTGATGGACATCCGACAAAGAATGTCAAATCAGAATGTCTGGTGCCTTGCTCTTGGCCGTCCAGCTGACCTTGCTACGGAGTGGCTGACACTGAGTATCGATTACTACTCCTGGGCCTTGTATTGGCAAATGGTGGCATGGCATCAGCGCATCACATCATAAGTCCTCTGTGGGTTAATCAATTAACGCAGTGCCATGCAGAGCACTACATCCAACATAAGTAAAAATTGACAAGACCCGTGCATACCAAATATCATGATGTCCATCCCCGTATGATCCATTTCTTATCAGACAGAAACACTAGTATCAACAAGAGGAGAAAACTTCAACACATACCGTTACTCACGGCTCGTGATCTGGCCGGCGGCAGATGAGATGGGTCAGTTGGCGCCAAGCTGCGACGCAACAAGAAGAAGCGCAATAAGTATCGAAGAATTCTCGGTGACAGTTCGAAAGCACAGGAACGAAGATGTGTGCGCGTGTGGGCTGTTCCCATCGCTGCGGTCGCTTGACCTTATGTACCTATTTTGTAGCCATGGTGTCTGTTGAGCCTATAATTAAACCGCCTGTTCATTGTTGATAATTATCTCTCCTTCTCTGCAATTATCCTTATTATCCACATATTCCCTCGCATCAATCAACGTGCCACCCGAATGAGCCCATTGTCCTGGTACTAGAAACAATGGTGACCCTCCTCCATAGCTTACTTTTTAGTTCATTGGCACAACCTTCTCTATGACTCACGCCAAGCATTGCGCATGAATCGCGACACCCAAAATCGAAGCTTTTCAAGCAAACCCCTTCTGAAAGTTCTCTTTCCATTACATGGTGCTTCCTTTGGAGAGGTTTGGAACATACATCAGTTGAAACGAAAATTGTAGCAAACTCCAGTCGGATTTTGTTTGGTGTTGTGTGTAGGTCCACTGCCGAACCACGTGTTTTGTACCACAAGGCGGGAAGCGAGCTAAATTGCATCAAGGGTCCCCTCCACTAGAGCAATCAATCGAGCGCCTTTAGACCCGTCGGAGGTAACAACGATCCCCGTCCTCCCTCTCCCTCTCCCCCGCATTCCACAACGGGCACTCTGTCTTCCTCCAGAATCGTCTCTCGACAATTCAGGGGCACCAAGTTCTAGCATTTAGACAAGTCAACTCGACGGAAAACCCCTGGCTTCATTACGGTCTCGCCAATAGGGTGACGATCAGAACGCACTTGCTTTGTAGCGTCATGGGATATGACGCACTTCTGTAGACGCCAACAAGAGCTACACCAACTGGACTTTGGGACTGGAGATTAACAGCTTCGCGCGCCCCGAAAACAAAGTGAAACTTTTGGCACTATTTGACAACATGAACATAGTGCATCATCTTTGAACCACGATTAATTTACCACCTGATGGCGCACACTCTGTTATCTTGAACCACAGTTGTGGAGGGCCTCCTTTCAACCGCTATTAATTACTTATTGATCATTGGGGTCAAGCTCGTAATTTCCTTTTCGAGACAGCGGCCGCCGTGTGGCTACTGCGCTTTCGAAGCCCTCCAACCCAGCACCATGTTGCCACTAGCGTTCCGTCCCCATGATATGCTCTCGACGCCACAGTCGACCCGTTCCACTGCATGCAGCTCTGTTACAAATAGCTTCTAGCCGGGGACACTAGAACACACTTGAACCATTGTCTTTATTCTCACCAATCATTCCCCGAGACCCCCGCCACGGGCCCCATCGTTCATGCTTCCTTGCGTCATTCCGATACCTAGGATGGCACTGCAACAAGCTCACGCTCTCCCCAGAGGATCATGGCCCGCAAATACGGGTCACATTGGATAAATTGGCGATTCAAGGAAATATTGGACAGTCTGGCCATAATCCACACTGCCACAGAAGCTTGGAGTCGGGTCGAGGATCGGAATAAAAAACTTGAGAATGTTCATTGACATTATTGGGAACAAAATTTGAAAGCTCACGATGATCACCGAACGGTATGTCATATGTCGGCTTTGTCTTATTCTGTTCAGTATTGTTTCCGATTTATGAGATCTACATACATAGCATACTATCTGAATATACATCTCAGGCCCGATTTTAAGAGACGGCGATCTCTGATTAAATGGTGAAAGTAGCGCGCAACTGCCTACGGATCGACCCCCGCATCTTAATCGCCCCTTCCCGAGGATTCCATTACTTGTTGCAGCATGGACTGGGCGCATAATAGGAATCCCAAGGGCGGGATTTTAGGATTCATCTAGACTTCAACGGAAAATTCCAGCGATTCATTCAATAGATAGGTAACGCTGAAACAGACGGAGGCAATTTCCTCGTGGCATGTTCCGTTGAGTTAAGCGTCAGACTTTTTACGTTTTCTACTGAACAATGTTACTTCTTCACTGACTTCCAGACGACTAGAGAGTCTGGGATTGAGGCTCTTCTCCCTTTGGAATCCCAAGCTCTGCTGCTCCGCTTTGCTCAGATCTATAGCTTGTGGAACATCTCGGAAAGGGTAAGCCACAGTCTTGAATTACATCATGAAATCAGCGGAATACAACATCGCCTGTCACCAAAAAAAACGCACGACCCTCAGAGATCCTCACGGTGACCGACGCCCGAAAGGGTTTGTTACGATATCGCCATCACTCGGACCGCCGAATGCATCTGCTACCTTGAGCGCCCATCCACCAAAACCTCGATCTAAGCCCTAAATGTCTTCATGGATCGCTTTCGACAAAACTCGTGATTCTGCTCTTCTACCTAGATTTGTCAAGCATTTTGATTGAACTTCTTGTTCTAACACTTCACCCTCGTGGTCCATTTCACGAAGCTCGCCGCTTATTACATACGGAAACCGGAAGAGTTGTCTGCGTTTTCGACGGTCCAGGGTTGTCGCCGCACTTGCACATGGTCTGGACTTAGGAAATTCTAGGCAGCTTGCATTTTTGGTGACTCGTCGGGTAGGAAGGACTGCCGGTCCGTACGGTTCAAATGGAATTTGAAGTTTGAACCCATACTCTGGGAATGGTTTAGGGTGACTACGATGACTCTCAATGACTGGCCTATCATCATCGCTTAGAGTTTTGATACGTACTGAATGTCTGTCAGCGCTTATCTCCATTCTACTCTTGCCCTGTTCAAGATCACCGCATCGAGAAACGTGTCTATCGCCTTTGGTGTTCTCTCTTAAGCTCGTGTTTGAATGAATCTGGGGTACTTCCCCTCCTCAAATGATCGGAATCTGTGTACTCTTCAGCGTTCATTAATTTGGGGTTTTCTACACCAAAAGAAGGATGTTCAAACACCATACCAGATGGACTTTCTGCGCCCACTACCTCATCATCTCACGAACATTTCGACGATAGTTGACCCGAGGACCTTGTGTGAAGACTAAAGATTGATTCGTGGTCTAGTAATGACGGCAGAAGTCGCCACATTTAGCTCTTTCATTCAAGTGCGACGCTCAAGGCTACGGGTCCTGACCTCGGAGGACAAAAACAATCCCATAACCGAGCGAAAACAGGCCATTCACGCGTGTTCCTATTCCCCAATGTGAATGTAAGCTTTGTCCCTAACCAGACAAAGCATTTGAATTTCCGACCAGCAAAAGGGATCTGATCGCTATGATCTTGGCATTCGGTGCTGGGTGATCAAGAGCTTTGAGTACTTGACTCTTTCCTGAAATCAGTGGAAAGCATTGGCCTTCTCGTCTTGATACTATCGTCTCTCCAGGAGTCGTTTGATGGAGCAAAACAGATCCGTAAGGTTCATTGCCAGATATGTATCCCTCAGACCTTCATTTGAGCCCAATGTCTTCGACGTTTGCTGTAGAAGTACTTTTAGCAACATCGACGAAGTGCCTCAGCTGTCCGCCGTCCGTCAGGACTTCATGTGATTTTGGGATCCCATGGAACTCGATCTCTTTGAGGCCTCCTCAGGCTTGAAATTTTCTGCATCAAGAGACAAAGAATACGTCTCGCTTTTCTAATTGAGGGGGACTATTGTTTATTTCAGAATAACATACTCTCAGCTGGTGTCGCTAGAGTAGCGACAAGCGTGAACGAATCATGCGGGGGCTGTATTTTACTTCATAAAGAGACATTGAAGATCCGCAAAAAGAGATTGAGACAAAACTCTGACTATTGGCGGCTAATAGATCAGCTATGCGCCACAGCAAACAGAAGCGCTAAGGCTATCTATGTACATTAAGTCCAAAAATAGGTCAAACCACCTGCTTTGGTTGGACCAACCATAGTCTATGCATTGGGAGACTCGAGAGGTCAACCAAAAGTGGGATGTGTCCATGTTCAGCGCAACGTTATTGCAGACTAGATTGTGTGTTTTCATTGACAGGTTTTACACATATAACTTCCCCAGAGGGGGGGTAGATGACCTCACACACAAGTGGGTAATTCAAGTAAGTAACGGCAACATCTATTCAACGCACAGACGAACACATTAGCCCCGAGTATCACTGCTGTGTCGTTGACAAAGATTGCACTAATACAAAAACAGGTAGATGAATAAACGGGAATCAGTCCATACAGTAGTGAGTGTATGCGCGTAAAGTGTATGAAACGAAGCGGAATTCCAGCACCTCACTCAAGATAGAGAATTAACAGCGCACATTGATCTACGCAGAATGGAGGGTGGTATCGTTCAGCAGCATCCAGACGACTGCTGTGATTGCACTGATTGACCAGGTGTGACGGTTGCGGACTTGGCGGCGCCAGATGGGGCAGCACTAGAACCCATTCTGTCGAGTAGAGTGAGTTTTGCAACATACCAACCAGGCTGACCTGTAGTACTAACCTGTCCTTGATCTGTTTGGCCATTGTCAAGAAAGCCTGCTCGACGTTGGTTGCATTCTTCGCAGAAGTCTCCAAGAAAGGAATATTGAGTTGATCAGCGAACTCCTGGGGAGGGTATTAAGCTCCGATATTTTGCAGTCCATCTGTATCGCCGTACCTTTGCAACAGTATATTCCACGACCTTCTTTCCCGTCAAATCCGACTTGTTTCCGACTAGAAGTTTGTTGACACCCTCGGAGGCGTATCGGTCAATCTCTTGTAACCACTGCTTTACGTTGGTGAATGTGTCTAGATAAACCCGCAGTTAACCAACGAGGCAGCCGAGTTTCACGATGGCGAGGCATACCATTGTCCGTAACATCATAAACGACAATGATACCATGAGCACCACGATAATAGGAAGATGTGATAGTCCTAAAACGCTCTTGACCTGGGTATATGTGTAAGTAGGAGCGAGTATCATTGACGGTGATGTGCTTACCGGCTGTATCCCACTAGAGGCGTAGAAAAAAGTGGAATAAGCAATGGTTCGAACCATTTGTGATGCGATGAAGATTACGAAGCCACGAGAAGCTCAATGAAAGGCTTTCTTGAGGTCGAGCTACGCCCTCGCCTCGTGGCACGACCATCGCACGAAAGAAGATCACGTACAATTTGAAGTTTCACCGTCTTTCCTTCAAGCTCGATAGTACGGATCTTGAAGTCGACACCAATTGTGCTGATGTAGCTCTCGGTGTATGTGTCGTCAGCGAAACGAAGCAGCAAGCAGGACTAGGAGCAAGTCAGAGGTTGGAGCTGTGTAAGAATACTGTGGCAACCTGACCTTTCCAACGCCGGAATCGCCAATGAGAAGGAGTTTGAAGAGATAGTCGTATTCGCTCGTGTGCATTATGTATAGTACGAATAGCAGGAAAGGAAGAGAGGTCTGGCGCGGTTTGGTCGTTGAGAGGAAAGGCTGCGTCAACAACCGAGGACGGCTGCATCCTGTGCACGTGGCCGGCCATTCTGGAAATATGATTGGCCAACAGGCAGTACTCCCGGCGCTGCCGGCCGTCTCTCCGTCGCTTCTGGAGGACAGACCCTCTGAGAGACCTTACTGCGCTTATTTGGCGATAACGGTCTTTTTATTAGTACATACAACAGAACTACAATTGTGTCAGATACCACGAGTCTTTCTCAAGTGCGATTTACTGTCATTGGGCTTGCTGATATGTTGCTTGCGGAGGATAAGGCTGTGGATAGTACCCTTGCGCTGGGTATTGACCAGGCGGTGGATATTGTCCCGGTGGAGGATGAAATGCCCCAGGAAGTGGTGGTTCAAAGTTTCTGATAGAGCATCTCAGCTATTTCAGCACAATGCATAGTGGCAAGCCCTCGTACCCTCCAGTTGTTATTGTCCAATCGCAAATGGAGCAAACCCAGACATGCGTGCTGGACATAGGGAATACTGGCACACAACACAACTCAAACCAGGTACGCTTCTTCCCACTGCTGACGGACACTGCATTGTCTGGATCAGCGTCTGTCAAACGGATTCTAGAGCTGATTCACCATTGTGGCATTTAGGACAGACTCTGAGGGGCTGTCCCTCGTCTGGGGAAACAGAGGAAGAGCATCCAACTTTTGAAAATGATCAATGCTTCAGCTTCGAGGTGCTAAACCAGAATTACCCACAAATCAGGGGCAGGCAAACTAATGCCGGTAGGTGAGTGTACTAGAGACCATGAGGAATTCATGGCCACTCACAAAAATCAAAATCCATCGAAGACCTGGTGTGCAGCCAAGAAACAAAAAAGAATGAAGCACGTTGCAGATGCCTTAATCACTGCCACCCCGGCCCATTCTCCGAGTCGTTCTTGGCCTGCTCCTCGCTGCGATCAGTTGGTGCTAATTAGTATATTGTGATGACGCAATCAATCCATACCAGCACGGCCTCAATAGCTAAGTAATATTCTGAGAAGACAATACAAAGATAAGAAAGGAGATTCCACTACTGTACAGAAGACGAAAGAAAACATGGCGAGCATAGCAAAAGAGTCAGGCGATGAAAACTGTGAGCTATATTACATTCCTGAAATTATTTCTGAGGGTGTCCTATGTAGGCCGGCTGATAACCGGAGCGGTTGGGGGTATCCCAGCCTTGCATACCGCGGGGTTGAGGTGCTGACTCCTTAGCTCCTGCACTCGTAGGAGCTTGACTGGTAATAAAGAAAATCAGTATTACAGTTTCTCCCACCTTGAAAACTCACTCGTAGTCAATGAGTGCCGCTTGCCAGCCGCAGATCGTGCACAAGAGTATATGCTTCCTAGAAAGCGGTATCAAGGGTATGAAGAATAGCTCAAACCATGTGCTTTTCTTTGTCGGATAAACGGATGCTAATAGATCACTTTATTGATCAGTTGGCATCCGGGTAAATCTCAGAGACTCGCCATTATGGCAACGAGGACATGCACGGGGTATCTGGTTGGGTTCCGGCTTCAACTTGGTCTGGCATCCGACTGACGGAGGTTGTAGGTGTCGTCAGCACAACACATACTGAATCATACCGACACTGCGCAGTTCTCACATAAAATTGGTATGCAAACTAGGGTTATTCGGTTAACATACGGCACGGCTTAGTTTGACCCGAATATGAGCTCACTGAACATGTCGGAGGTAGGGAAGTCGGAAGCGATATGTAGGCGGAATGACAGTAAAAGCTGTGTTGAATCGTTGATCCATCATGGATGTCCCTTGGAACGGAAATTTGGCCTTATTTGTTCTGGGTGGCAAAAGCAGCGAAATGCCAATCATCGACATCTGGAGGCGAACAATGCGTCCCTCGTACAACGCTAACCGAATAAGAGGTGCCTAAACTGCTGCTTCCTGTTGATCGCGAAGTCATCCGAGTCGACTTTGACGCCGGACTATTATTCCTTTCATTGATTGTCCTCGTGGTTCTGCAGCCTATTGCTAGCTCGACAAATCCGTTCGAGCTTTTTGCGGATACTTAATGAAGGCTTCTGAGTCTGGATTCCTTGCGTCCTGGTGGAATTTGATTCAAACCTTGCTGTTGGGACAGATTATCTATTTAGTTGACATCTAATCTCGGTGTGGCTGACCATAGTATCCTGCCGCGCCGTAATGGAGCTTAACAGCTAGTAACTGTCACGCCTTGAAATCCCTGGGCTATTTCTCATGACTGGGCATTGTATTGGGAACACTGTACCGTCGGCAACTTAACTGGTGCTAGGTTTCGAATAAAGTCGCTTCTTCCTGTCGCTACTGTTGACACGGGCTCCAGGTGTAGTGCGATTGCCCCGGACAATTGCACAATATTCGACTCTGCCGTCCTCTTTTTTTTTGACTTTTGTAGGCCACCGTGGGTAACTGACGCAAAGACTGACCATCGGTTATAGACCACAAGCCGTTCCATTCGACGGGGCTGTCCTATTTTTTTCTCCACATGCCCAGATTTGTGGGCTGGAGGCGTCCTTCAAAACCCACGGTTTTGCAGGATCGTGATAATCACAGGTTCTTCTCAATCAATGTTCTTGACAAATAGAGACGAAGACCGATATTGATTGCGGCACCTGAATACTACCTGGATTGATCAGAAGATGCCTAAAATAGTTTACGTAGATTCCAATATGGAGGGCTGGGATCTTCCGTGGTGATAATGAACCTAGTTGCAAGCATTCCACTTCTATTTCCGTGTTTCATAGCTGTTTGGCAAGTTTGCAAGATGACGCGTGGGTGGAGACAGTTTAGCAACCCGGAATCGTCCCTTGGTCAGCCAAGGTAGAATATTGACAATGGTTCCGGTCCAGTCATTTTGGATATGTATTACAGAGGAAGTACATATGAATACATTGGCGTTGATAATTATAATCTAACATGGTATCATGAGATGCAAAGGATATCCAATGGACACGTCGAAAATTCATTTATTTCCCGCTTGATAAGTGAGGATACGAAGAATTGCATTTTAGTGATATGTGCCATTGCAGTTCTCACCGAACTGTGGACAGCGGCCATCAAAATTATGCTCAGCTAGACCCACATTAAAGGACTGACCGTCGTAAAAGTCTGCCCTAGATAAGCCGAGGACGAGCTACCAGGGATGGCGTGGGGTTCGGATTGGAGATTTCGCTGCGAGTATACTGGCGCGTCCCGTACGACGGTGGTAACAATGGGCACATTGAAGCTGAACTGATCGATATCACTGCCCGTACTGTGGTAATAGGGATCTTCGACGTCCCCCTTGTATGGCGTCAGGTTCGGGAAGTCAGGGGAGCCCCGAGCACTGATTCCTGTTCCTGTGCTGGTGCTACCAGATGTAGCCGTTCCAGGAGGCGTGTAACAAGGCCACCCGTTGGTTCCCGACCCATCCGTTGTGTAAGACGTGGATGGAGCAGATTCAACCCGCCTCTGTCCAGCGAACATACTAAGAGGGGGGGAGCGATGGACGGTCTGAGTGAATGTCGTTCGTTTGCGTATTTATCGGGTCAATCGTCTGTTGTTCATAAAGAGGGGGGGTGTCGGTAGTGGAAATCAGGTTCGGAGCGGTGACTTTGATGACGACGACCTTTACGACTGTCCCAAACCATTTTAACGGTCTGTTGACGGTCCTCGTTTCTTAAACACACCCATCGCATCCTCGAGAAAGCGGCCATGCATATTGCGACACTTTCCTCAGCGGAATAGCGGGGAGGAGACGCGGTTATACCGCTATCCTTGAGATCAGGATCATCGATGGCCACCTCAATAAAATCCGAATCAGTAGTGGCAGCTAGATAGGCTGCGAAAAAGCAGCCGTCGCGTATGACGCCGGTATCCCAGCGAAACATAGTTGAATCATCTGGATGACTACTGGAGAGATGCTGTTTGATAATGTCGATGACGAAAGGTAGGCGGTTTAGGCATTTACGGTTGGCAACCGTAAAGAGCTGTTGAGCACTGAGGTAAGGAGATGAACTTGACGAGCTGGATGATGGGCGAGGTGGGGTGTGTGACGTTGTGTAGATCTGCTGCGCTGGTGCGGAAATGTACTGCTTGAGAGCTTCCCGAATGAGGTTATGACACTCGAAGATAAAGAGCTGGGCAGACGTCAAGCATCAATGACTGCTGCAAGAATACGATATATAGACGCACCTGCCAACAACAAGCATACTGTTCAAGGTACGCTCGTCGAGTTGCATCATCGTCCTGCAAGATCGTTTCCTTTACTGCGTCAAGCTCACACCAGAAACGATCAAGGTCGTGCCATATTTCTCGCATTCCATTTGCTTCAATGAGACCATGCTCCTCTGCACATCTAGCAGCTTTGGCCCCGGTTAGAACTTCATGGACACGTCGACAGACACTATTGATGCGCAGGGGTATCCTGGTCATCTGCGTCAACTCATCAAAACTCTTCGCCAGCGAGAGCGGACTTCGTTCGTGGTATTGCTGATGAAGTATTTGCTGAGACTCCGTAGTGAAAGGAGGGATGAGTCGCTGAAAAGCGTCCAAGTCATCGTTGTGACTGCCTTGCCGTCAGTTACAATCCAATTGTGGGACAGATCATACACTCACAGTACAAAGCGACCTCCACTCATTCCAGTCGCTAGACCTTCTTGCGTATGAGCATACCAGAAGATACGAGCACGGAGCAGCATATCATTGTATTCGTTCAAGAAGGTACCATGCCCTGAAGGCTGAGAGTTCGACATGCAAAGTGCGAGAACCTGAGAAAGAGTGGCTTCACGGATGGCAACCCGCTCAAGAGGCTGAGCATCTGCAGCGAAAAGTCAGAAAATCGGAATCGGAATAGATAAGACATCCATTACCCTCAAGGAGAGGTAAAATGAGCAGTAAAGCTTGAACACCATCCAGAGTCGGACGACGCATTACACCGTGGAAATCGATAAGCTCGAGGATCTCGCGGAGCATTGCACTCGTCTTATCCTTTCTTTCGCGCCACTTTGCTAACTGCGAGCTGTCCTTGTGTTTCCTACCCTTGGTATTATCATTTTCTTCTTTTAGGGTGGAAAGCGGGTGATTCTTCTGCACTAGAGTAATTATCGGCTGGTAGGCCCCGCTCATCAAGACCGAAAGATGCTGCCCAGACGACAAGTAGCATGGCGATTAGGCCACCCTCGTGGCCCAAAGACTGGGTGCCTTTGGTATGGGCGTAGAACCTGGACGGATACACCATCGGGTCCAGGACGGGACCTAGTAAAATGGACGATCAGATTTTTTCGCCAAGCCTAGTGTCAAGATCGACCAACGTTGAATGCAAAACCAAAGCCAAAAGGATGAGGCAAAAAATTCTGGCCTGAGGCTTGGAATGATGCTTGGAAGACGTGTTGTCGGCGGTGATGCGGCGTGGCCTTGGGAGTCGGACGATTTGCCGTAGACAGCCCTAAAGATGCGATTAGGAGATACCAACGCAACGAGCAGGACGGTACTTACTCAACCTGCTGAAGCCTCCTGCCCCGACGAAGGAGCTTGACTGCCTTTACGTCCGCAAACTCATCTCTGAAATAGAATTTGAGAGTGATTCTTGACAATGTGCAATGGAAAGGGACATACACGCATTTGATGTTGCGTTCTTTGCAATTGGAACACGAAGGGTTGGAGCCCGCCGTCGCAATTACAAGGTCCTTCAGATCGCAACGAACACTAGAATAAATCTGTGAGAACTGGGCATATTTGATAGAACCGTCCGGGCTCACCGTCTCATCCGACATGCCCCACATGCAGAAAACTGTTGGCGGGTGGACTTTGGTTGACTGGCGGGCCTTCTGGAGTAGGGTGTCGTGGAGCTGCGAGTGCTTCCACCGGCCCCGGAGCCAGAACTAGAGGCACCTCGAGGAGACATAGCCAGGGCACAGTAAGGTGAGGAGATTTAGAACTGGCCAGCGAAGATTTCTTTGGTATATATATCCAGCTCGGGGATTAGGCACGGTGCAACGAATGACAAACAGCAAGATAGCGAAACAAAGTGACACAGACTTGGTAAATGCTGGCAGGATGGTGGCACGACTGGAGCGGATCTGGATTTGTAGAGATCTCCCATGACTTCAAGGTATACTCAGGGTGAATTTTTATTTGTTGTGTACTTTCAGAGTGGTGTTGGCCCTTCTTCGAGGATGTTTATTACTAAATAATAGAGAAGCCGGTCACGATCCGACCTTCTTCGTCATCCCATCAGATCTTGGATGTTCGATCTTGGATGTAATTGGCTCATCACTAGCTCTGTCCCGATGCAAAATCCAGCGAGATCTTGATCTAAGGGTTGGCTCAAGCGTCCTATTTTCGACCTCAAACCCGCGTTGAAATCCCGCCCCGCCCAGAACCTCAGGCCTCACCTCAGCGCTCAGTCCCTGAGCCTCATATTTTTTGAGTACGGTGGACGTCTTTTACTCTTCCTTTGTCAGGTTTTCAGTAACTAATTCCCCAGCCTATCCTCTTTCTTGTATCAACTTGTATCAAGTACGTTCTACTCCCTAGTCCGTCACCCCAGTGCCAGTGAGAACATACCTTAGATTATCCACCTCCTTTGCCCATTCCTTGAACCGAGCGTTTGATCACAGCCAGATTTCTTCAGTTGATGAGTCGCAATATCTACAAACCTAATCTCTCATTGCAACCAACTTTATGCTCCGAAATAGAGGGATACACGCCGGCAAGCAAAGGATAGACAGAGTGCATTTTGAGTCCTTGATCGCGGAAGTNCTGAGTGCTCTGGGAGTATAGATGAGCATTTTTGGTAGTACCGACGATTATTTCCCGATCGGGGAAGGTTGATTCCTGCCAATTGAANAACCGCAGCACCAATAATAGTTTGCCGCCGACCCNGGGAGGGCTGTCCACGGAGCGTCATGGTTTATCTCCCGAAACCGGTAAACCTCCTCAGTTGACCCGGCAAATTTGAGAGTCACNTCTAGCTCAATCCGANATCCGTCAAGNCTGAGATATCTAGTTTTATGACCAGTGCCAATAACGAATACATATTATCTACCAGAGATTATTTTGTGCATATGCCTGCTCTGCAAAGAGCACTTCTCAACTGGCCAGGAGTCCTTTGGTCTGGGTTCATCTTGCGATCCCCGGGCCATTNCATCCACATTGTCCCCGTACTTATTGACCAGCTTTTGNAGGAAAGATAGCTCGGCTGCTGAGGTACGACGTGGCCCAACACCTGACAATACGAACGAAAGAGTGCTGGTACCAGTTTGAGGAGCAGATAGTTTACCCAGGACTGAAANTCACGTAGGATAANTTGAATAAGAATCAAGACAANTTGGAAGTCAGTGGACCTATTNTCACCCAAAAGAAGTATGCTATACTCACCTTCGTTTATGCTCTTGCCTGACCCCCCGCAAAGAAGGGTCCTGTTTGAAGTCGTACCCATGGACCATTGAGAAAGTATTTCAGGATCAACTACAGGATCTAACCGCTCCATACCCAAACGGCCATTCTCATCGTCCACGGAGGTTGGAGGCTCTCCATCCACTTCGACTCGAACTACATTGCCTACCTCGTCACGTACAATCCTTCCATATTCCGGTCGTACGGGAGGTTGGTCATTTACAGGAGATGCGGAAGAAATTGGGGTTGCATTAGAATCTAGGTGACGATCTTCCGTCCCCCCAGCAGCCAAGGGATTTAGAGTGCCCAATAGACCTAGGGCAGCATAACTAGGCCGGGTGGCTCTCAACATCAAGGTCCATAGTGAGCTTCGCATGGTGGCTCACTTTTGTTTGACAGTTTTTCGCTTATCCCAATTATCCTGAAATACCTTGGGTCCCCGTATGGCTTTCAGAACGGTGTTTCGTCAAACCGACCAGCCATCCTAAGTGAGCTATGACTCTTACTGAGTGTTTTCTTCAAATTCCGTTGAGCATGCTTTGAGTGGGAAACAGGACGATGAGACGAAGAACGAGCTTTGCGCCGTTGCCTTGGGTTAGCCATCACCAAGACCCCAATGAAGCTGCAAGTTGTGGATAGGGGAAAAAGACGAAATATCAAATAATAACATCTCTTTCTGAATCACTTCGTCTCTAATTCAAATTTTCCTTTGTAAATCACGTGATGACGGCAATTCCCAGCCTTTCCCGCTGTCCCCCGTATCAGAGTACCTACTGCTCATTTCTACTCTCAACGTTACCCCCAGCATTTCCTGCATTCTTTCGTTCAGTTACTCGGTTTCCAAAAACGATGGTCAACCTTTCATTCAAGACTCAATCTCCTCTGAATGCCACTCTTACTGCACGTGGCATCCACTTTCCTCTTGAGCGAGTTACTGAGCGTATCTTACAGGCCTCACGACGTTGGTTTTCCACTATGGGCATTTGGGGAGCTAGTGCCGGTGCCGGTGCATTATTGGTACGTGTCCGTCGTGTTACATTATTAGTTAGACTCAAGATTGTGTTAGCTGCTTTCCGTAACACCACTTGTTCGCCGTGAAGCCCTTTCAAAGGTCCCAATTGTTAGTCTTCCTTTTTCTTATTTTTCTGTCCATATGGTATCTCACAGACTTGAATAGCTGGGCAGTTACTACGAGGACAAGACTCCCGCTTCGGACAAGCCATTCTGATAACCAAACTTAGACCAGGATCGCACTTGCATACACCCTTGGGATTACATCGATATCCGCATTGCATAATGGAGCTCATTACAAACGGAACTTTGACAGTATGCTGATCTATATTCTGTACCCAATGCTCTTGGTGAAATAGATTTCCGAGACCTGTACTGGATTCCTCCACTGGCGTCAAAGTTTTGGCTGCTTGCCGGCAGAACCTACGAGGTCCATTCCGAGTGCAAGCCCCAACTGCTTGACCGCCTCAAGCGTGCCCCCTATCGGTACATCTTAGTGAAAGTCAGATTAGCACACAGATTTCCTTCGTTTGTGAAAGTACTCACGGATGGTGGTCATACCTAATTGCTTGGCTGCCTTGAGGTTGCTAAAGGTATGCTTTAGCACCACAAAATGGCTGGGACAAACACATAGCACATACATTCCAATATCATCAAGAAAGATCGCTTCATGAGGTTTGAGGTTATTTCTAGAGCATGCAGCAAGGTAGAACTCAGGTTCAGGTTTCCTAGCCGAATGTTCACTACGATAGGACTTGCGTCAGAGATCACAAAGACCCACCGCATTCCGAGGGTACTACTATCGCAGAAGTCGTCAAAGAGCTCCAGAAGATGGCTAGGGGTGGCGCCCTCAGTCCACCCCAAAAACTGTCGTTCCGAATCAGGAACTTCAGCCTTCTGAAAATTATTGGTCAATGCAATGACCTTCCATCGACCGGTGGCTAGGGGTTGACCGTCTTCAAATCAATGCAGGAGTATACCAGAACGGTGCTAACCTCGGATTTGAAGAATCGCATTTCGAATGTGAGGATCGTACACTTGAGCCTCTCGCATCATAGGCTCCAAAAAGCNTGAGGCACCGAGATATATTCGGTGAGTAGTGTAACATCCACCAAGGTAACAACTTACCTCGCGCCCATCGATTTTGAGGCTTTCGGGAAGAGGCGGGCACGCTGAAAAAAAAAAACATTTTGAGCTTAAAATGCGGCAGATTTGATGAAAAGATGGCTCCTACGGATCGCCTTTCTGATACAATAGACTTTGTACCTGTGAAAGGGGTCACAGTAATTTCTCGGTGTAAGGCACGAGGAGGTTACCATTCATTTCCGTTCGTGACGTCGGATAGATCACGGCCAAATGCCTCGTAGAAGTCGCTGAAGGGTAGCTCTCCACGCTCGAACTTTTGCCATGCCCCTTGTGAGCCTCGTCCCACTCTAAGAGAGATAAGAATCAACGAGTGGGATCATTTGCTGAACCGAACAATCAGCTTTACATTGAACAGTTCAAGTAATTTGGCGGTAAGCCGTTGGCTTTCTCATAAGCTGCGATGCCGATAAAAGGGCTTCGGAGCACAACCCCACCGATCTACCCATCATTGAATCTCTTGGATCTTTCATAGACATGGTAGACGTACGTCGAATATAACGGCCTTGTATGCAGCAGGCATCAATCGTGTTATCGAACTAGGTCGTCTTACACCTGGATCCGGTCGGCTTCTAGTGCGGATAGTCGAAAGTCACGACAAGAGTCGTGCAATTCGTCGAGTTGAAGAGACCGAAAGCGCAGCACGGTAAACCAGGAGCACCCGACGAAAGACAGCCAAAGGCTTGCATTGGGCATAACTGCGGGTGAATGGACGGGTAATGAAACGCCTTGATTCCCGGTATGAAAGACTCACGTGCCACAACTATACCTCGGCGCACCGATGGTCCGACGTAGCGCTCAGCCACTGGGCCCACTCAGATCTTTTCTTGTTAGGTATTGGCTCTCATAACAGGGCATGAGACTCGGTACAATCTCCCGAACTTGGCTGTAAGGTCTACCCGCAGATTTGAAGATTTTGTCCTCAAAAACAGGAGTAGCACTGAGGTTGGCACTGACCCACGGTCACCCACCTCGCATAGTATGGGGCGAGACTCCGGGCGGCTTATGCTCGAGTTGTACTCTACAGTCATGATGGCAATGTCATTCCTACAACCGCCTCTTCTGCGAGAGTATTGCATTGGGGGGTGGCGCTGGATCAAGATACAGACATTCCTTAATCACATCGACCCACGCAAACAATTCGAGTCTGACCTTTCCNATCGTACAATTGGGCCGACCGGAATCATTCCCAAGCGGAGAACTCTTAGCTTGACGCGCCGGAGATTTTCAGTCAAATCTTCTGCTATTTTTTCTGATTGAGGGATCACATCTTTTCTGTGACTATCGGCGTTCTTAATACCAGGCGAGACCGAGACCACTATTTTCAAATACTAACGCCAGCACTCAAGAACGCGAACTGCTTTAGAGCCCTCAGACCTAGCTGCGTACTTGCCAACAGGCATCAATGCTATTCGAATAACTGTTGATCAAAGTTGAGAATACCTACCGTTATTCAATCGGTTGTATAGGCCCTACACCGTCCACCTAATAGCCCGTGAATATCCGCCCTTGCCGTCTGTCTTTACTGACGGACCACCATGACAATGCCCTTCCTCGTTCCAGTGATCCATCTTCCGAATGGGGACGGCCGTCGATACAACGCCTGCTCGGGGTTGGTGATCTAGATCTTTCTCTGCTGCTCTTGGATCAAACGTGTAGGATCAGCCTGGATAAATCCTCAGTCACACATTTCATCCCGGATAGTCTTTCTCAGCTCGAACCCCTGGATCATGGTTCCTCGGCTCTTCTTCTTGGGATTCTTTGGGGTCACATCCCCTTCCTCTTGGGGCAAGCCTGCTGTCCGCGGCTTGAGTTAGGGTCCGTTGACTCCTATTGAGGACCATTATCATCTGTCGAGACAAGCAGGATTTCACTTACACACATATCGTGAGGTGGCACTAGCGCCACGATTCCGCACCTTGATTGCTAGGTCGAAGCCTAGCCACCTCATCGAGTAACTAATGCACCGGAGCTCTCTGGGATGGCTTGTCATGCAACAGTGCTTCTGGGGAGCTCAATTTCAGCCTGACTTCCGTACGGATTTTCCCCTTTCCCTGCTTGACAATACGATCCCGGGCGCCAGATTCAGTTCTGGTCGGACACTGGATCCTCCTACCCTGTTTGATCTCTTCCTTTACTCAAACACCTTCGGGTTTTCTCCAAATAGCACACTGTCAATGAAAGTTCATTGCCCACCGTCTCGCAAACTTCCTCTTTAACACGTTCCTTGGAAACTTGCGCAGAACTGGGGAGAAGAGATCGAATGAACTAACCTTTCTGAGNACAATTGTAATCGCAGAGGACCTGACTCATAGAGAGTCANGATGGCTCAGCATCTTCTGGAAGCAATCTCCTACAGGCTACNTTGCTTTACGCNCTTGCTTCGAGGGAGTATCTCGCAATAATGAACATGCAACCGCCTTAGTAGCACGAGTATCAAAGCCCCCGAATCCCGAGAGCTTCTAGTTANTCCGGTTTTCGAGGGGTATTCGCTTCCATGATTCTTGCGGGNCCTCTTCTTCGCTGAGANTGAGNATAACCGAGTAGATCCTCGTCCCCGACGCGGTACCGACACAACCGCNCTTCCAAATAAGACGAGTCCATTACGTGTGGGCTGGCTCCCGCCACTCGGCTGCCTAGTGCTTAGCTCCTACTAGNAGTACGTTCACTTAGAATCATCGCAACCTAGTCGACATATNTTTCAGGATAGCTCCTGTGGGAATGNCTGGCTTGCACCGTCCCAAGTCGCTCACAANCCATTGTTATTAGACATATCCAGAACTCAGGTGGTATCATTGTTANATTCGACATTTCATTGTGACGCCCTCTCGTGTCAAGTGACATATACCACGCGATAGTCCTCTTTGGAATCTCACTTCTGCTTGTATCTTGTCTTGATATGGGCGACAGTTTTCTTCTAGGCCTTGGTTGGCTCGGGATTGGATTCTGAATATTCAAGTCGTCCTGTCGTTCTATTTTTAAACTGATAACGACCTGGTTTCGGAAGTCGTCTCTTGGTTACAGCATTCCTCTGAAAATTTATTAGGGGCAGTACATGCTTTTCAGCTGCCAGACTCCCGTCACTGGCAGACTCGTTGGCGCAGTGAAATGTTGAAGAACAGAGATATCACTCGGCAACCCTGCGGCAGCCCTGTATTTCTATATAAGTCTAGATTCATACTGAAGGATATTCCCATGAACTCCGAACTCTCCAGGGAGGGACAAGAAATCTCTAAGATCTCGTTTGGCGCGATAGACACGCTGCAGCAGTATCAACTGTGTGCGATCGACAGTTGGCATCGATTGTTGGAACATTGGCTCGGTAAGAATGCCGCATAAATATATAGCGTTCACCCACGATTTCGTCGAAAGAAGACATGTCATTTGCATGCGCTTCTTTCAACAATCCTTCCCTGTATTCCCACCCAAACAAATGGCAAGAAAAATGAACTATAACCTACCGTGGAATATGATGTCATGCGAGCAAAGAAAGTCAAATCGGTCCTTTAAATGCGGGGTAGACTGCGAGCAGCCTAAGAAAATCGTCGGGCAGACATGANTCTGCTCCGTAGCACCATGAATCAGAATNAATCAGAGACGGCTGCGGATTGCTTGCTGAGAGCCGCAAGCGGCATAACCCAGCATAACCCTGGGCGCTGAGTAGAATTTGAATGATCCGGGCCCCACCCATATAGTTGCTGATCGCATCACCAGTGGCCCGGCCGAAGATTGAAGGTNCGGTACTGCAAAAGAATAAACTCTGTACCGATTGCGCTAAGTTGTTGTTGAGTAGAAGAAGGGTTCCCAATACTCAGAGGCCTCAACTGCTGCGAATGCGATTACGAGGCACCAACTGCGCATTTTACGAAACCCCAGTCGACCTGCACCGACCTAGGTCCGTCCGGTTGACTTATTTATCGGACTGGGTCCGTCTGTTCTGGAGACCGTGATTGCAACAGCTTTCGTCCTTCCGTTCAGTTCNTCTTATCTATCCCTCATGTACGGCAAGAATTACTCGCAGCATAGTTCAGGTTACGACGCNCACAGGACAAGCTATCAAGCCCCACCCCCAACAAACGCCTATGGGGTGCCTCAGAGAGTATCAAGTTGGCGTGGGCCCCCTCAACCTCCTGCGGGAGCTGATCCTCAGTTATGGCAATGGTTTTCTGCAGTCGACGCCGATAGATCTGGAGCNATCACCGTCCAGGAACTNCAGTCTGCACTGCTAAACGGTACGAGCTGTATNTGAATGTCAAGGAGGTCGATGGATNTTCATATGTAGTATTGATGTATTCAGGAAATTGGACAAGTTGAATCCCCTATTGCTTCCAAAATTGTGGCATCGAAGCTGAATTCGAGACAGGATTCGATCTTGATACCGTNAAAATGCTTATGTCTATATTCGTATGTCGTCTCGACATANAAAACTGGNTCANTACAGTGACACTGACGCGCTCGTTTCATTGNTTCCTACAGGATACAGATAGAAGTGGGACTATCAGCTTCACAGGTTCGTCAAGTTGTAACTTAGCAAGCAATAGCNCCGTGATGCGATTTGCTTGATTTGGTAGAGTTCGCTGGTCTCTGGAAGTACATCTCGGATTGGCAGAATGTTTTCCGACATTTTGACCGAGATCGTTCGGGTTCCATCGAGGGACGCGAATTAGCTGAAGCGCTGCACAGCTTCGGTTATACCCTGTCGCCTCCCCTCNTGACTTTGATCGAGCAGAAATATGGCGAGTTCTCGCTCCCGAAATCTTAGATTATGTTACGTAGGTGGCTGATATCTACTAAAGCATCAGCGCCAACAACCGGCTATGGACCTCCTCCTGGAATTACGTTCGACCGGTTCGTGAGGGCCTGNGTTGTTGTTAAGACTGTAACGGAAGCTTTTCAGCGGTATGCACAAGGTCTATTANTCTTCAGTAGNCCCACCCTGATCATGTATTGATATAGTCATGACGCCGACCGTGATGGTTGGGTACAGCTTAACTATGATCAATTTATGACGGTGAGTTTGAATGACAAGAGCGGTATTCTAGTATTAANTNNTGATCGGGGCTTCTCTNCNCCATCCTTCCCTACCTTAGATCGTCTTGAGTGCGCCTTGAGAGAATACATGATAGGATTGACTAGTTTATCGGTTTTTGGATGTAAATTCAGGACATCATGCATCATGGTTTNATTTTGTATNGCATTGTGTCATTTCTTGATCCGTGAGTGTTAAACGTTAAATGCGNTTTATTTGGATNTNTGCAGCCATCCAATGTGATGAGGTCATGNGGCATATTGGGAGAGAACATGTCGAGCGCAATTTCACNAGCAAACGAGTAATGTNAGTTTAATCATGCGCTGCTTGGAATACATGATTATTGGCATGTACTGTTGGNAAGTATTGTAAGGCGATTCGAGTCGAGTGAACGGGTTANGGCTGNAGTTCGTCTANTTTGNAGTTTTGCTATGTCCACTTGAGTACGAAGGTATGTAATGCGACTTATANANGACGATGTATGCCTCAGCGGCTCTGACGCGTGGGACTCANTGCGGCTGAAAAGAGACGCGCCTTTGCCGAGCCGGGAAGTCCTGGAGAAATTCACATGGTAGATCACGAAAGCCAAATGACGAGGTCACTCACCTCACTGTTGACCAACGTCCAGCTGCTCGTTGTAATACCCCTCTAAACACNTACTTCCATGCCTCTCAACACAGAAAAAATAGTCAACTGGCCCACTGTTATTCCCTTTGACAAACAGGCTGTTCCTGTTCCTGGCACACAGCGCNCTGGACAAACAGGTAAGTAATCCCCTCCTNGTTCTGGATTANCCCATATTTATTCATCNCCTTGTAGCACACTATCGCAATGGTATGTAATACNGTGCCTGCGTTCATGTCAATTACCAACTTGTTTTGAGGCATCTGGGGTCTACTCGATGAAACCGCCCCCAATCGGTTGTTGACGTTGGACCAAGTCTTTGAGGACGGCCTGAAGGTTGGCAAGGAACGTTCATTCCTAGGCTATCGTCCGATTATNTCGACAAATCCTCTCAAGTTCGCNGACAGGTATGAATGGATTACCTGGGCTGAGGTCGACAACAAGAGGAGGTATATTGGCAGCGCACTTCATAAGCTCTTCCAGACCGGTGCTGTGGGAGGCGGCGAGTATGAGACTGTTGGTATCTGGTCTGCAAACCGTCCAGGTACACTTCCTTCGACCTCCCTTGNTAGCTGTCTGACGGTNCTATAGAGTGGCAGATTCTTGACATTGCCATGCAAACCTACAACAAGGTTTCCGTCAGTTTATATGACACACTCGGCAAAGATGCAGTCGGTGAGACACACATCTTACTGTCTTCTGGTTTCCAAAGTCTNATACAATTGGGTTCTCTTAGAATACATGTAATGTCATTCTCCCCCTTGTCGTGCNGTATTTACTTAGCACGAGTCCTCAGCATCAATCACGCCCATACCTCGCTCGTTTTCTCGACNTCCGACCATGTTTCTACCCTTCTCAAGCTTGCGCCACAAACTCCTTGTTTGAAGATGATTGTTGTGATCGACAAAATGCCCTTGGAATCGGCGAAGCTCCTCGCTGAGTGGGGACANTCCGTTGGTATCAAAGTGCAAGAGCTCGATGAATGTACGTATCATTCTTGACTCGGCGCACAAAATCAATAATCGCGTACTTTCTAGTCGAGGCCTTTGGTAGAGACAATTTGATCGAACCTATCAAGCCTACACCCGATACCATTGCAACAATCTGCTATACCTCTGTGAGTGGTNTNCGACACCGTCGCCACCCGAGAGCTAANCCCGCTTACTCGACGTACAGGGAACGACTGGTAACCCGAAGGGTAAGGGGNTTTGTCTGCATTACNAGACCATANCTGAATTGGACCAGGTGCTATCTTGCGGCACAAGACCCTTGCAATGGCTACATGTTCCAACCTGTTCGGTCTCGCCTTACCCGACGACGGCATTNTGATGTCCTACCTTCCCCTGGCTCACATCTACGAGGTTTGTCTCNNAANNTTGGCCTTCGTGGAATTTCNATCTCATTNAAATGAACAGCGCATCTGNGAGCTCTGTACGATGGCCGTCGGTGGTCGTATNGGTTATTTCACAGGCGACCCCCTCCGCCTCCTTGAAGACGCCCAGCTTCTCAAACCCAANTTNTTCCCTTCCGTTCCCCGTGTTCTCAACCGTCGTCTATCAAGCCGCAATGACAGGTGGTAATGTTCCTGGACTCAAGGGCAAGATTTTCAACAAAGCCGTCACGACGAAACTAGAAAAACTTCACACTACCGGAGAAGTTACGCACCCTCTTTGGGATAGGATTGTTTTCCGCAAGGTTGGTCAGCATACATCGCCTGTAGTATGTATGGNATCTTGATCGGTCTCCCAGATTCAACGAGTTCTCGGCGGTGAGATCCAACTTGTCACCAGCGGTTCAGCCCCGATNAGCTCAGAAGTCATGGATTTCCTCAAAATNGCATTTGCATGTGAGGTCGACGAAGGTACGTAGCANCAATCTGGTTCTTCTCCTTTGCTCATCTTTTCTCTTTAGGGTACGAAAACATCGCAACATAAGCATATCCACCAGGCACTGATCACTGCCTATATCTAGCTATGGTCTGACTGAAACGGCTGCTACTTGTGCGAAGACTTGGCCTGGTGACTCTACAGCTAGCGGGACCATCGGCCCTCCGCAGCCAGTCAACGAAGTCAAGCTCATCGATGTTCCTGCCATGGGGTACACGTCCGAAGATAAGCCACATCCTCGCGGTGAACTTTGTATCCGTGGCCTGAACGTGTTTACCGAATATTACAAGGGTTTGTCGATCAAGTCGTATATNTGGAGTGATCCAAGCTAAACAGTTCTGGTCTTTNCCTTTCAGANACTAAGAATACCAAAGAAACCCTCGACGAAGAAGGCTGGATGCATACCGGTGATGTCGCTGAGATCGATTCTGTTGGCCGAATTAAGATCATCGACCGTGTCAAGAATATCATGAAGCTCGCTCAGGGTGAATATGTCGCCCTCGAGAAGATTGAGAATTTGTTCAGCTCCAATCCCCTCTTCGCGCAGATCTATGTGCACGGTGATTCGCTCCAGTCATACCTACTTGCTGTTGTGNTTCCCGANCCTGTCTTGCTCGCTGGTGTCGTATGGCGAGTNCTCGGAAAGAAAATTTCGCCCGACGACTCGACAGCGCTGGAAGCAGCCATCAAGGAAGATAGGATTAATGCCTATGTCNTGAACGAGCTTACCAGGGATGGCCAGAAGAATGGTTTGAAGGGGTGAGTGCCAATCTTTTCTCACCTGATTTTATTCTGACGCGTTTACCTGCAAATCAGCTTTGAGATGATCAAGCGCGTTCACCTCTCCATGACGCCATTCTCTGTCGAGAACAATACCCTCACCCCTACGATGAAGATTAAGCGCAAGGATGCCGCTAACTTCTACAAGGCCGAGCTTGCCGCCCTTTACGCTCTCGGGGAGCCCTCAAATGGAAACAACTTCATTAAGCTCTGAACTAGCTGGTTTCCATTGGTTTTGTTCTTTGCCTATTAAACGGCAAACCAATAATTGGATGATAACCCTTATATAATCCCTTTTTATGTTATGTGCTCTACTTTAAATGATAGTTCCAATTTACATGGGTTTGATTAGGTAACGAGAGTACGAATGGTCCAAAGTCCAAAAGACAGCAGATGAAAACTATATAGGAAGGTATACAAGGTACTTTTTACTTGAATATCAGATGCTCTGTTATGATACTATGCGGTTTATTGTTCTGAAGAGCTTGCTCTAAATGACGGGAGGCCCGACGTAACCTTGAGGATGAGCTATCCGTTTTGATAGCGAACAGCCGAGCAGGCAGACAAGGACCATGACTATGATCCAGAGATAGCCTCCGAGAACATGGTATTTGATTGACCACGCGAAGACGGAGCTGATAATCTTGATGAGCACCTTGCTAATGGTGAGATGATGTGCTAGGACTTACCTGACGAACGCAGGTGCCCCCGCGCGAGCTAGACACATGCCCAAGAGGACGAGACCGTTGGTCTTCGCGAGGGCCGTGGGTGCAGGAGAATGCTCCTTGCATAGAATAAGGCTGACACTGGTGTTTCTTTGGTTCAGACATGGTGATTATGCGAGACCTCAGCTTCAAACTCACGAGTATGCCAGACAGCCCAGTCGCGACAGGACCATCAAGAACACAATTTCAGTCCATACCAGGGCGAGACGCTTTGGTCCTGGAGCCTCGCCACCAGGTGCAATCGTAAAATGCAATATCGGCATTGCAGCAAAGGTGATGGGCCATAGAAACATGAAAACGTTGTAAAGCCCTGTAATCGAGAACCTTCGGAGTAGGCTCGGAAAAATAGTAAGCTGAATGATGATTGAAGATGATCCAGCTATGGCAAGTGCATATCCTATTTGGGACGTCTGGAAGGAAGACTGTCGTCTCGAACTCATATAATAAAGCCGATAAGGGCACACTTACATTGAAGGACAGCCCACCCGATTCAATGGGTGTATAGCAGAAGAGCACGAATACAGCATCAAATGCTGTGGCGACGAAACAAAGCGCGCACCCTGAGAGACATAGGGCGCCAATGATGGGAATTGCGAAAAGCTGACGCATTGATAGTTCCCGAACGGTGACGTGAGGATCTTGGGCTGCGAGAAGTGTAGCCTTGCTTCGGTGGACACGTGCGTTGTGCGCCACTGTGGCTGGGTGGGTTTCTGGTTCAGAGTGCGTATGGGCCCCAGTCGGGATGCTGGTAGGGGATGTCGTTGAAGCGCCAAGAGCTCCATATGTCGTAGTCGGTGTAGTGGGAGGCTCTAAGTCGTCGTCGGTTTTGCTGTCGATCTCTCCGTTTATGTCGGAATGACGATGGAGTGTCTGAGCAATATGAATAACAGCTACTTGTTTCTACCAGGAGTGATCTCACCTCGTCGAGGAAGAAGTAAGCAAATATAGCCATTGCAAATGCTACCAGACCGGAGAAGAGGCATGGGAGAAAATATGGGTGGCGTATGAGGAAGGAGACCGAACCAAAAATGCGGGGGAATTTGTCAGCGGGGTTTGCGAGCGTTCCCCCAATGAGTGGCCTTTGTTACATCAGTACTGATTCAGGTATAAGCGATGCATACATACCCTACGATACTTCCGAGTGGCCAGAACAAACCGTAAATGGGGAAAGCGATGGCTTGATTACTTTGATCCGTGAGTTCACCGAGAACAGAGTGAAGTACGGCAGCGGTACCCGAAAACGTGCCCGCTATAGCTAGTCAGTAGGAGGTATATGCAAATGTAGCCTGAAGCACCTAGGCAGCGTGCGATTAGGATTTGGGGCAGATTTGAAGTCAGGCCGAAAAGGATGGTTGATATTGAAAGCCCGGTAGTGCCGATAATTATTACTGGACGTCGTCCGACCATGTCTGAGATAGAATTGAGAGCTGGGATACGCAAGATAAAAAGAATAAAAACCCGAAATGCGAGCCCATTGGTAGATGAAGAGCAGTTGGAAGAGAGCAAAGCTAGATTCCTAGACGGAAAATCAGAAAGGGGTATTAATTTAGCTAAGGTTGGGTGAACTGACGACAAGGCCGCTGTAGAAGCCTATTTGCGATTCGTCAGGGACGAGCTTGAGGGATGTGAGGAACTGGTTGATGTACGGGAATATCTGAGGCGGCGTGATTTTGTCCGGATCAGGAGAAAAAGACGCAACTAACCTGGGTGAATGTGAGGGGATCCATCAGGCGAATCGCGCAGAGTATGGCGAGCTGGGCCTTGGGAAGAGGAGTCGGCGCCTTGACTGCATCGTGCTGGGCTTCAAGGAGAGGTGTCGTTTCGTTTGCAGTTTCTGCAGAGTCCATGGATGCGAATGCTGAAGAAATCTGCGGACAATGACATCATAAGCAGCCAATTCGGGCCGAGACTGTGTTTGTCAGAGGACAATAAGACCAAACAAGGCGGACTTGCAGACGCCGCCCCGCATCAACCTCTTCCCAGTGCCCGCCATGTCCTTCATCCACGAACACCCCAGTCCTCGTTGCCCCCC
>JANIEX010000534.1:0-27600 GCA_027627405.1 Leucocoprinus birnbaumii | reverse complement strand
ACCTGGCGTCGAGGATTGGGGTATACCAGGACCTTCCAACGAGCCATGCGATCCGGCTATCAAGGTCCGTATATCGTCCTCTCTATCCCAGCTCTCCTCGGACTGACCGCATCTCCCTCCCTCCCGTGTCTACTCTCCGTACCGCATTAGACCAAGCTCGCACAATTCTCTGCGCTCAAACACGACCCCCACAACCCAAAACACTTCAACGACTCGCTAATGTCGAATCGATCCTTCCGCAACCCTCATCTCTACGCCAAACTCGTCGAATTCGTCGACGTAGATGAACGGGCGACGAATTTCCCCAAGGATATCTGGGACCCTTTGGACCTACAGGAGGATTGGTTTGCTGATAAAATCGGTGAGAAAGCATCGTATATTTCAAATTTCTTTTACCATGAGCGCTGACGTCATATTCTCTTGCTTCCCTTTCTCCCGCACACGCTCGCTTTGCCAACATCTACACCGGCGAACTACGGTTGGGCGACCCAAACCTGCCGATACCTCTCCTACACACTTCAAACCTTAAAAAACGTTTGTCACTTTTCCCCTCCAAATCCCATCCACAAAAAGCCCAACACCAAAAACTTCGCGCAGAACATCAAGCAACCGCACAAACTTCCGTCAAACGCTCTTCCGTCGCATTCACATCCTCCACCTCTCCGTCCTCCTCCCTACTACCCACATCAGCGTCTGCGCCATTCAACCCTCCACCGCCTCCTGCGGCGTCGGGTTTGCCTACCGGACCTTCCTCAATGAGAGGACCCCGGTCGACGTATGCACATGGTGCGGGTGGCGGACGAGATCGTGGACATGATGTTGGTAGTGGTGCTATATTGGGAGGCGGCAAGAGACCGAGTAGGTTTCAGCCTTATGGAGGGGGAGGGTACTCTAGCAAGTCGAGGGAGAGGGCTTATTATGGATAATCTCTACCAGACTTGATGCGTTTTTCGCAATTTCCTGTCGATTGCAGAGAATCTTTTCGTTTGTGAATGAATTCTCGATGAACGCTCTTTTGGTTTTGTTACTTTTCAGCGAATCTTGTCGTATTTATGTCGTTGCAGCAGATCATCCCCGCATGATACCCTTTCGAGCTATACTAATCCGCAGTCAAAGCACGTTGTAAGGCAGTACGTACGTATATGTTGGATCACGACAGATAGTGACGGCGATAAATATAACCAATGTCGTTTTGAGCACCCTCGTAGTCGCGTTTCAGGACACCGGCCGAACGAGTAGAAGCCGTCTCAATCCGGAGGCGATGAGCTGTTCTTGTCCTCGTTTCACGGGTCAAGCGCCTGGCAGGCACCGAAGACGCTGTAAATCATAAACGCCCAACCCACTCTTTCCGCGTCTCCCACCTCCCTCTCACATAGTCACTTGAAATCGCACTGATCACGTCCATGTTCAACGGCGCCCACGATTTTATAATCAACGGAGGTGAATTTATCGGTGTCCAGAACAACTACATCCACGGACCAAGTGGTACGACCCATGCTCTGTCCCATACCAACGGTCTCGCACTAACCAGTCGCTCACCGGTCACCAGGCATCGAGATCCTCCTCGAATCCTCCACACCAGACGCATCAATCGACTCCGAAGCACGCCGCTATGCACCTATATGCTACCCAGGAACGCGAGAACAATACATCACCGACATAACCAACTGGGCTACAGGCCCCTCCAACGATGATCGATCCCCCTCTATCTACTGGATGCGAGGTCCAGCCGGCGTCGGAAAATCCGCCATCGCACAGACTTGTGCTGAAAGAGTTCAACAGGTTGATCAACTTGGAGCAGCGTATTTCTTTTGCGTTGGTCTACGCGAAGACGAGAACCGGTTTTTCACGACAATAGCCTATCAGCTGTCGACTGTGTTCCCGGAGTATAGGAAGCTGTTGGATGAGAGGGTGAAGAGCGATAAAACGCTCGTGAAGAAGACTTTGGGTTCGCAGTTCAAGTTGCTTATCGTCGAGCCGCTGAAGGATCTGCAGTCACGAGATGGAAAAGGGGGGATTGGGAGAAGAACAATATTTATTGACGGATTGGATGAATGTCAAAGCAAAGAAGCTCAATCCGAAATCATCGAAATCATCGCCTCTTCGATCCGAGAACAAACCACACCTTTTCGCTGGGCCATATTCAGCAGACCAGAGCCCCATATCATCGCCACATTCACGAAAACCAATATCTTTCCGTTATGTCGTGCCGTATGGCTTCCTATCTCTCGTGAAGCCGATGGGGAAATTGCGCTTTATTTGAGAGGTGGATTCGACGATATCCTTCGACGTCGGAATATTTCACCTTCATCTCCTTGGCCCACGGAAGAAGTGATATGGATGCTCGTTAACGCGTCAGCAGGTCTATTCGCATATCCTGCTGCTGTGATCCGTTTCATCGATCAGCACCCAGCTTTACGAATTGAAGAGCCTCTTCACGAGGTCCTGGGCATCATCTCGGAGCGCGACGGACACTCCCCCGGAAACGGCGCTTCTCCTTTTGCACAGCTGGATGCATTCTATATGCTCATCATGAAACGCATCCCCGAATCCGTCCTCTCGTTCGTTTTGGTGTTCCTAGCCGACGTCATCTGTAGCGGATATTTCGGAGCTTGGTATGCCGCGCTCACATGCAACAAACTAGGCCTCTCGGAAGGAGAGTTCAAGGCGATCTGCAATCACCTCCATGCCGTCATGTATTACGAAGATCCGCCGAAACCGCTGATTTTGGATGCAAGCATCGACGTTACAAGGTCGTACTATAATCAGAAGCTTTCGACGGAGTATAATCCCATCCATTATAATCGACCTCATGCGGTTGGGGGCACCATCTCTTTTCATCACAAGTCGTTTTATGATTTCCTCGTCGACCCGAGCCGAGCGAAGGAGTTTTGTCCTCTAGCTCCGGATATTCGAGCTCGCCAGTTTGAATGTTGTATGAAGACACAGCAAGTATATGCGAGCAGTTTCGACATTCGCGGCTCCAGTGAGTAAATATTAGGGTTTAAAGGGTCGCGCTAATGAGGTTATTTCACCCAGGCCTCGCTTTGACATCCACAGTTCCCAACTCATCCATGTCCCTGTCCTGGCCTCAAGGACTCGAGTACATCGACTCTTTCATCAAAAGCTGGGTATTCACCCAAGCTTCAGTCGACCTCTCACACAACGGTCGACCCCTCTTCGATTTCCTTGAGGCGGCTCCACCAAGCTTATCCAAACAGCTTAAAGACCTTGATTATCGCAAGTATCTGATCGCCGAACTGGAGGTGACGGGGGAGGGCTATTGGAACGGTCATTGTATCCTTGGGACTCGTGGCAGAGTACGAATTATCCCCGGCACGATGCTCGGTGCTCTCACATCTGACGAGTACGGAACATTCGACTCTGCAGTTTTCATGAAGGTGAGCCGTCACTCAAAGTCCAACTCGACGATCCACCTGACGAAAACACAGGTTGTCAAAAAGCTCGAGAAATTAGGTGTCATCAGACCATATTATCCTGACCTTCCGTTGAGCTTTGCATCCATTCGGCGTTCGTTTTCTCGTCAACCACGATCTGGGAACCCGACTTGCGGACAGTACAAGCTTGGATGTGGTGATCGGGCAATTTATTGGTATTGGGAGTTTGATTCGGAGAAGCGATATTTTCACCAGTTCGATACGTTAGACTTTGTCAAAGCGATGAAGGTTTATCAGCAGGAAAAGTTCAGCTTTTGGGTACCTACTTGAGGTTATTTATATCGACGGGCTTGGCATGTAATATAGCGATCCCAGGGAAGTAGTAAAAGCTGTGGAGGTCTTCAGTGATAGTTATTTTAGCGGTATGGGATGGTTGTTTAGTCCACGGAAAGGGATCTGCGAGATATGATAGTGTTAACTTTGCTTCCTCCACAGAGCTCTCGCCGTCCGAATCGATGGAATAAGTGACAATGTATTGAATGAAGTGATCACATCTGATCTTAAACTTTAACTATTACTGTCCAGACGCAACGTATAATAAAAATATTCTACTCGACTAGTCTCTAGTAGAAAGAGAGGATAAAGATAAAAAGTAATTTAGTGACAGTTCGATAGATTAATTTAGAAAGCTTGAGCAAGAGCCAGAAGTTTACGCCCAAGCGGCTTTGATAACATCTGCAGCCCTCTCAGCAAAAATGTAAAGAGGAGCCTGTGGGTGACCAGCAGGGATGAAAGGCTACAAGAAAGAATCCGGTCAGCGTAGGCTCACATATTTTCAGGGGACACCACGTACCCAGGCAGAGGCATCCACAACACGGAGACCGCGAACATTGTGAACCAAAAGCTGGCCATCAACGACACCTTGGCTAGGATCCTGGTTGACACGAGCAGTGGAGAAGGGATGCTTGATGGTGGTGGCCCATTGCGCCATGTAACCCAGAATGTCCTCATCGGTGATAAGGGTAGAGTAGTTGCCGGTGACGTAGTCGCCGAACGCTTGGGAAGCGGCGAAACGCTGGGAGGCCCTGACGGAGTAGATCATGGTCTGTTTGTCGAAGTCGGTGTCGAGGAGTCTGGGATCGATGATGGGGTGGACGAAGGGGTCTTTGGAGGCGAGGGCGATCGTGCCACCTGGAAAAATTGGAATGAACGGTTGTATCCAGTTTGTGGAAGCACGAGATCACTTACGGGAAGTTGGCGATACGACGACGTTGATGATGGAGAAGTATGCGCCGGACTGAGGAATGGGCTGAGAGGTCGTGAAGAAACCATTCTATATTCTCAGAAGTGAGAGTGTGCCACAAACTGCAAAAAGATTGGAACTTACACCGAACGCTAGCTCATAGTGAGGGGCGGTTCCACCGGATGAGGGATCACCGTTTGCAGAGAGAATCGGAGAGTCATCAGGGAGACGGAAGAAAGCCATATGGTTAGAAACGCCGTTTGCAGCCAATCGACCTTTTCCAGTGGCATAATATTCTTGAAGGCCTTGCTCGAGAGCATCGCCTCCGCGCAAGATAGGATCCATGGTGTCGTTGCTGTCAGCTGTCCACTGCACAGGAAGGAGCGGATGGTCGACCAAATTCTTCCCGACTTGAGGACTATCCACCACCGCCTTGATACCAACTTCCTTGAGATCATCCTTGGGGCCAATACCTGATAGGAGGAGGATCTGAGGTGTCCCGAACGCACCGGCAGAGAGGACGACCTCCTTGGTGGCGGTGGCGGTGTAACGTTTGGATCTCGAGCTGCGAGCAAACTCGACTCCGCGGAACACTGGAACAGAACCAGCCCTGCCGGATTGAATGAGCCGAGTTACCTGGGCGTTATAGAGCAAGTCAAGGTTGGGACGCGAGTGCACAGCAGGAATGAGATAAGCGGTTGCAGAGGAGCTACGAAGGGGACCACCAATTGTGGAATGCATCCAGGAGATACCAAGAGGGTCACCACTATTGTAGTCGGGATTATAGGGGAACTCTGGATTTTGCTGAGTGACTTCTAGGACGCGATCGTCGATGTCGGTGAGGAAACCAGGGAGGGAGGTCAACAGCGGTCCATCGGTCCCGTGGATCTCCGGGATATATTCTCCAGTCTCGTTGTGGCCGTCATTCGGGGGAACGTGTTTCTCATTCTGTCAATGTGTTTGAGCTGCTGTATTACCGAAGGATAGCCAGGAAGCTCACCTTGAAAGCATACGGTAAAATCTTATCCCAACCCCAGCTGTCATCACCGGCTATCTCGCCAAAGCGATCATAATCGTTCTTCGAACAGCGGGTGTATACCATATAGTCTGCAAGAGATATTGTGAGATATAGAATGCGAAGAAATGAGATGCCTTACTAGTAGACGAGCTCCCGCCCAGAACATAACCACGAGGGAACGGAATGTTCTGGTTGTTGATCGCAGCCTGAGGGATAGTAGTGTAGTTCCAGTCAAACGAAGTACCGGGCGAAGCCTGTGGTCCAAGGAAGGGAATCTTAATGAGCTCATCCTGGAAGCCCTCGTTACTGAATGAACAGTGATTAGCGACAAGATCATTCAATAATTTGGTATGACTTACTATCGACCAGCCTCTATCACAAGAACCTTCCACTTAGGATTCTCAGATAGGCGAGCCGCGACAACATTTCCGGCAGTTCCGGCTGTTTCATTTGGTTAGCATCGGTAAGTAAATAGTGATCATAACAACGAGAACAGACCTCCGATGACGATGAAGTCGTACGTGTTGTGTTTAGGGAGCTGACTCGGATCGTTGTAGATGGCAGCCAAAGCTTTGGTCGTGAGGAATGGGAGTAGGGCGAGGAAAGGCTTGGTCAACTGCATTTCTACTGACAATCCAAGAGCGCTGGGACTGGTACTCGACAGACACAACTTCTCCAGATTTTATCACCCCTCATATGAGACGAAAATGAACTTCAAATCCAAGGCACGGAATTAACCTGGTCTCGAGGTAAATTGACAACGTGATCTTCCTTTGTAAAGAGCAGGCACAAAAAAAATTCAAAGGAATACAGTTATACATCAAAATCTGAGTGGAGAAATGGTTCCTGATAGTTTGGCGAGTTTAGCGTCGGTAAAGGCCTGGAATGACATCAAAACTCGGTTAACCTCTCCTGGTGATTTGTGTTGTATTGCCTATTTTGATGCAGATATGGTGAAGTCAAGGAAATTGTGGCTTTGAGAGACGCTAACAGCACTTTACGAGCAAAAGCCGCTGAGATCCATGTGACGGGGACGGGTATCGTCATTCCGATAGATGGTTACATCCCCCAGTCTTGCGAAAAATCGCCTCGACGGTGAACGACCAGTCCTTTCTCATCGGTGTTTGATGTTTCCGTTACCCAGACTTTATGTGGCTGATGACTCGGGCGTGACGAAAGAGACGTAAGTGGGGCTTGCAAGTTGCTGATATTGCAGCCGTTGGACTCAAGGATCTTTGAGTTTGTCGATGGGACGCGATACTTGGTTTGAGACCACCATTAACCTTGACCCAACAGGGACAATTCCCACATCGGCGAGGGCCGATTACATCAGACCCTGAATGAGAAGACCCACTTTAAGGCTGACTCTTGAGTGCCTCGGACCAACGCTTATCACGCTTCTGGCAAAGGAACCATCAATTTGGCAATGGGACATAGGCGCCGAACTCCGTTCCCATTATCCTGAAGTCGAACTTCAGCTCCCTAGCTAGTCAGAGACAACCTAATAGAAGACTCTGAGAACTGGTCAGTGCTCAATTGACCTTCTCTCCTGCTGTTTTGCATTGACAAGCAAAGTGACAAAGCCGTCGCTGGGTGCAGCATCGCTTGAAGAGTCGATGACAACCCCGAGTATGCTGCCTTTCCTATGATTATCCCATTACAGAGATGTCACAGGTAATAATCTTCCTATGTGAGAATTAGGAACCCTGAAGAGGGTTGTACTGTTCCGTCCCTAAAAGTAGAAATCAGCGGATCATTATGTGTGGTCGGCAGATATACAGTGCTATTGAAGCAGAGAACCTGTGCTGTAGTCGCTGACAAGAATCGATGGGTACCAAATTACGAAGGGGCTATGATTCCCGTATTACATCAGGCGTTAAGGTCAGGTGGTACGATCTTCATAAGCCTATTAGAATTATCACTGCGTGTCTAAGACACGGCGAAGAAACTTGAGGAGAACGAGCATTGCTGGTCACCATATAACTAAGTATTGGGGTGAAGAGAGCGTAGAACTACCTATTTGATCGAAGCCTCTAACATAGACTCATTATTTCTAGTAGCTATGAAAGAGCTCATAGGCAACAGTGATAAGTACGAAGGGGCGAGACTTCATAGAATTTCGCACCGTATCTGTGCCTGGAGGACAGTCATCTTGGGCTTAATGATGTGCCAAGACAAAGATGGCGTATCAAGGTGTATGGGGAAGTTAATGAAAGAGCCCAGTCATACTCGTTGACCCCGCCCAGAGGACGCATGATTAGCCAAGACAGACCAACTACCATAAATGAACAGGGGTGACAGATATTCACCATCTTTCTTCCCTTCCGATCTTGGATTACGCCACATTTTTGGAAGCTGTTGGTAGAGAGCAACTCCCAGTATTGGGAGCAGGGAGCACCAAGGGAGCACTGCGAAAAGATTGATGTTCAAGATATGTTTAAGCTACCTGCGCCAGTGACTCCACCCTACTATCGAGGAAATTTTAGTAGCCAGATTCTGGGTAGACAATCGCAGCAGAAGCTGGTGGAAGAACAAAGTCTTCGGTCAGCCGCTAGTATTAGTAGCCATACGATCACGAAATATTTGCAGTATCTAGACGAGTCCTGGTCAACCAGACTCCGGGGGAGAGGGATTTACGACCGCCTTTCAAGAACTTAAGCCCTGCTATTAATTCCTTATTTCGATAAGATGTGTAGACCTGAAATCAGGCTGATGTTCCGGATGACTGTGCGCTGGCGGAGAATCCCTCTTGCGCCTCGGGAGTCAACAAATGGACTCATCGCCCCAACCTTTTCTTGGGTATATTGGATGAAACCAGTCCATAGTTCTTTATCCTGACCGTGCTTCGCTCCATCATTGACGCAGCATACACCTGACTTGGAACGAAGCACCAAAATTACTATCCATCAGCTGGGGGTCTCCCTCAAACTAGCGCTCTGAGAATTTGGATAAGTCGCTATTTTTACCATGGGATACATTCCCCGAGTCGCGTTCACAATTGTTTTGATGGTAACATGTACGCCGTATAGATCTGCACTCACACGGCGCGGACTCTTGTTTGGAGAAGGACATTCAGACCCAGGTGAAATACGAATACCTTCATGCCAGATTATGCACTTGTATTATGGGCCTTACGCGTCTTGCTTCGGCCGGCGTCAGTTTAATGGCTGTTATCCGTTTCATTGATCGCTATCACCTGCTCAGCCTGGAATGTTACCCACAGCACAGCACGGCCGGTTGCTGGATTCATTGGCAAATTGCATCGCATCTCGCTCCCCGCACTCGACTTTTCAGATGTCTATGCATGGATTCGAAGAAGGTCATTTTTGACCTAAAATGTATTGCAAAATAAAATAAACACCGGAGAGAGGGACTAGCAACACATACAACTAAGATAATCTAATGATAGATAGGTGTAGAATATCAAACTAATGAGTAAGGCTCAAGCAGATTAGGCTGGGTAGTAAGAATAAGATATTAAGACCAGGTAGCCTTGATGACATCGGCAGCCCTCTCAGCGAAGATGTAGACAGGGGCCATGGGATGGCCAGCAGGAATGAAGGGCTAAAAAAAGTCAATTTAGTCAAGTGACAAAGCTATTGATACGAAATGACGTACCCAGGCGGAAGCATCAACGACACGAAGACCACGAACGTTGTGAACNANNAGTTGACCATCAANNACACCNTGGCTNGGNTCNTGNTTGACACGAGCNGTGGAGAANGGNTGCTTGANGGTGGTGGCCCATTGCGCCATGTAACCCAGAATGTCCTCATCGGTGATAAGGGTAGAGTAGTTGCCGGTGACGTAGTCGCCGAACGCTTGGGAAGCGGCGAAACGCTGGGAGGCCCTGACGGAGTAGATCATGGTCTGTTTGTCGAAGTCGGTGTCGAGGAGTCTGGGATCGATGATGGGGTGGACGAAGGGGTCTTTGGAGGCGAGGGTGATCGTGCCACCTGGAGGAATAGGAATGAACAGTTGTATCCAGTTTGTGGAAGCACGGGATCACTTACGGGAAGTTGGCGAAACGACGACGTTGATGATGGAGAAGTATGCGCCGGACTGAGGAATGGGCTGAGAGGTCGTGAAGAAACCATTCTATATTTTCAGAAGTGAGAGTGTATCACGGAACTCAAAAGAAATTGAAGCTTACACCGAAGGCTAGCTCATAGTGAGGGGCGGTTCCACCGGATGAGGGATCGCCGTTTGCAGTGAGGATCGGAGAGTCGTCAGGGAGACGGAAGAAAGCCATATGGTTAGAAACGCCGTTTGCAGCCAATCGACCTTTTCCAGTGGCGTAATATTCTTGAAGGCCTTGCTCGAGAGCATCGCCTCCGCGCAAGATGGGATCCATGGTGTCGTTGCTGTCAGCTGTCCACTGAACAGGAAGGAGCGGATGGTCGACCAAGTTCTTCCCGACTTGAGGACTGTCCACCACCGCCTTGATACCAACTTCCTTGAGATCATCCTTGGGGCCAATACCTGATAGCAGGAGGATCTGTGGTGTCCCAAACGCACCGGCAGAGAGGACGACCTCCTTGGTGGCGGTGGCGGTGTAACGTTTGGATCTCGAGCTGCGAGCAAACTCGACTCCGCGGAACACTGGAACAGAACCAGCCCTGCCGGATTGAATGAGCCGAGTTACCTGGGCGTTATAGAGCAAGTCGAGGTTGGGACGCGAGTGCACAGCAGGAATGAGATAAGCGGTTGCAGAGGAGCTGTACGAAGGGGACCACCAATTGTGGAATGCATCCAGGAGATACCGAGAGGGTCGCCACTATTGTAGTCGGGATTATAGGGGAACTCTGGATTTTGCTGAGTGACTTCTAGGACGCGATCGTCGATGTCGGTGAGGAAACCAGGGAGGGAGGTCAACAGCGGTCCATCGGTCCCGTGGATCTCAGGGATATATTCTCCAGTCTCGTTGTGGCCGTCATTGGGTGGAACGTGCTTCTCATTCTGTCAATGTGTTTGAGCTGTTGTATTACCAAAGGATAGCTAGGAAGCTCACCTTGAAAGCATACGGTAAAATTTTGTCCCAACCCCAGCTGTCATCACCGGCTATCTCGCCAAAGCGATCATAATCGTTCTTCGAACAGCGGGTGTATACCATATAGTCTGCAAGAGATATTGTGAGATATAGAATGCGAAGAAATGAGATGCCTTACTAGTAGACGAGCTCCCGCCCAGAACATAACCACGAGGGAACGGAATGTTCTGGTTGTTGATCGCAGCCTGAGGGATAGTAGTGTAGTTCCAGTCAAACGAAGTACCGGGCGAAGCCTGTGGTCCAAGGAAGGGAATCTTAATGAGCTCATCCTGGAAGCCCTCGTTACTGAATGAACAGTGATTAGCGACAAGGTCATTCAATGCTTTGGTATGACTTACTATCGACCAGCCTCTATCACAAGAACCTTCCACTTAGGATTCTCAGATAGGCGAGCCGCGACAACATTTCCTGCAGTTCCAGCTGTTTCATTTCGTTAGCATCGGTAAGTAAATAGTGATCATAACATCGAAAACAGACCTCCAATGACGATAAAGTCGTACGTGTTGTGTTTAGGGAGCTGACTCGGATCGTTGTAGATGGCAGCCAAAGCTTTGGTGGTGAGGAATGGGAGTAGGGCGAGGAAAGGCTTGGTCAACTGCATTTCTACTGACAATCCAAGAGCGCTGGGGCTGGTACTCAACAGACACAACTTCTCCAGATTTTATACCCCTCATATGAGGCGAAAATCAACTTCAAGTTCAAGGCACGGAATTAACCTGGTCTCGAGGTAAATTGACAACGTGATCTTCCTTTGTAAAGAGCAGGCACAAAAAAAATTCATAGGAATACAGTCATACATCAAAATCTGAGCGGAGAAATGGTTCCTGATAGTTTGGCGAGTTTAGCGTCGGTAAAGGCCTGGAATGACATCAAAACTCGGTTAACCTCTCCTGGTGATTTGTTGTATTGCCTATTTTGATGCAGATATGGTGAAGTCAAGAAAATTGTGGCTTTGAGAGACGCTAACAGCACTCTACGAGCAAAAGCCGTTGAAACCCATGTGACGGGGACGGGTATCATCATTCCGATAGATGGTTACATCCCTCAGTCTTGCGAAAAATCGCCTCGGACGGTGAATGTCCAGTCCTTTCTCATCGGTGTTTGATGTTTCCGTTACCCAGACTTTATGTGGCTGATGACTCGGGCGTGACGAAATAGACGTAAGTGGGGCTTGCAAGTTGCTGATATTGCAGCCGTTGGACTCAAGGATCTTTGAGTTTGTCGATGGGACGCGATACTTGGTTTGAGACCACCATTAATCTTGACCCAACAGGGACAATTCCCACGTCGGCGAGGGCCGATTACACCAGACCCTGAATGAGAAGATCCACTTTAAGGTTGAGTGCCTCGGACCAACGCTTATCACGCTTCTGACAAAGGAACCATCAGTTTGGCAATGGGACATAGGCGCCGAACTCCGTTCCCCATTATCCTGAAGTCGAACTTCAGCTCCCTAGCTAGTCGAAGACAACCTAATGGAAGACTCTGAGAATTGGCCAGTGCTCAATTGACCTTCTCTCCTGCTGCTTTGCATTGACAAGCAAAGTGACAAAGCCGTCGCTGGGCGTAGCACCGCTTGAAGAGTCGATGACAACCCCGAGTATGCTGCCTTTTCTATGATTATCCCATTACAGAGATGTCACAGGTATTAATCTTCCTATGTGAGAATTAGGAACGCTGAAGCGGGTTGTACTGTTCCGTCCCTAAAAGTAGAAATCAGCGGATCATTGTGTGTGGTCGGCAGATATACAGTGCTAATGAAGCAGAGAACCTGTGCTGTAGTCGCTGACAAGAATCGATGGGTACCAAATTACGAAGGGGCTATGATTTCCTAATTACATCAGGCGTTAAGGTCAGATGGTACGATCTTCATAGGCCTATTAGAATTCCCACTGCATGTCTAAGACACGGCGAAGAAACTTGAGGAGAACGAGCATTGCTGGTCACCATATAACTAAGTATTGGGGTGAAGAGAGCGTAGAACTACCCATTTGATCGAAGCCTCTAACATAGACTCATTATTTCTGGTAGCTATGAAAGAGCTCATGGGCAACAGTGATAAGTACGAAGGGGCGAGACTTCATAGAATTTCGCACCGTATCTGTGCCTGGAGGACAGTCATCTTGGGCTTAATGATGTGCCAAGACAAAGATGGCGTATCAAGGTGTATGGGGAAGTTAATGAAAGAGCCCAGTCTTACTCGTTGACCCCGCCCAGAGGACGCATGATTAGCCAAGACAGACCAACTACCATAAATGAACAGGGGTGATGGATATTCACCATCTTTCTTCCATTCCGACCTAGGATTACGCCACATTTTTGAAAGCTGTTGGTAGAGAGCAACTCCCAGTATTGGGAGCAGGGAGCACCAAGAGAGCACTGCGAAAAGATTGATGTTATGTGTTTAAGGTACCTGCGCCAGTGACTCCACCCTACTATCGAGGAAATTTTAGTAGCCAGATTCTGGGTAGACAATCGCAGCAGAAGCTGGTGGAAGAACAAGGTCTTCGGTCAGCCGCTAGTATTAGTAGCCATACGATCACGAAATAGTTGCAGTATCTAGACGAGTCCTGGTCAACCAGACTCCGGGGGAGAGGGATTTACGACCGCCTTTCAAGAACTTAAGCCCTGCTATTAATTCCTTATTTCGATAAGACGTGTAGACCTGAAATCAGGCTGATGTTCCGGATGACTGTGCGCTGGCGGAGAATCCCTCTTGCGCCTCGGGAGTCAGCAAATAAACCAGTCCATAGTTCTTTATCCTGACCGTGCTTCGCTCCATCATTGACGCAGCATACACCTGACTTGGAACGAAGCACCAAAATTACTATCCATCAGCTGGGGGTCGCCCTCAAACTAGCGCTCTGAGAAATTGGATGAGTCGCTATTTTTACCATGGGATACGTTCCCCGAGTCGCGTTCACATATGTTTTGATGGTAACACGTACGCCGTATAGATCTGCATTCACACGGCGCGGGCTCTCAGTGTTTGGAGAACATTCAGACCCAGGTGAAATATGAACACCTTCATGCCAGGTTATGCACTTGTATTATGGGCCTTACACATCTTATTTCGGCCGGCGTCAGTTTAATGGCTGTTATGCGTTTCATTGATCGCTATCACCTGCTCAGCCTGGAATGTTATCCACAGCACAGCACGGCCGGTTGCTGGATTCATTGGCAAATGGCATCGCATTCTCGCTCTCCGCATTCGACTTTTCAGACGTTTACGCAAGGGTTCGAAAGAAGGTCATTTTTGACCTAAAATGTATTGCAAAATAAAATAAACACTGGAGAGAGGGACTAGCAACACTGTATAAAACTAAAGATAATCTAATGATAGATAGGTGTAGAATATCAAACTAATGAGTAAGGCTCAAGCAGATTAGGCTGGATAGGAAGAATAAGATATTAAGACCAGGCAGCCTTGATGACATCGGCAGCCCTCTCAGCGAAGATGTAGACAGGGGCCATGGGATGGCCAGCAGGAATGAAGGGCTAAAAAAAGTCAATTTAGTCAAGTGACAAAGCTATTGATACGGAATGACGTACCCAGGCGGAAGCATCAACGACACGAAGACCACGAACGTTGTGAACCAGGAGTTGACCATCAATAACACCTTGGCTAGGGTCCTGATTGACACGAGCGGTGGAGAACGGGTGCTTGATGGTGGTGGCCCATTGNGACATGTAGGTGAGGATGTCCTCGTCGGTAATGAGAGTAGAGTAGTTTCCAGTGATATAGTCGTCGAAAGCATGAGAAGCGGCAAAACGCTGAGAAGCACGGACAGAGTAGATCATGGTTTGCCTGTCGAACTCGGTCTCGAGGAGCCTGGGGTCAATGATAGGGGTGGGCAAAGGGGTCCTTGGAAGCGAGAGTGATGGTACCGCCTAAGTGAATAGGTTAGTCTGTCGAAATATCCTAACATTGGACTGCGACCTACGAGAGCTGGGAGAGACAACGACGTTAATGATAGAGAAGTAGGAACCGGATTGGGGGATAGGTTGTGAAGTAGTGAAGAAACCGTTCTGGAGCCGGATATCAGATCGCGAAATGATTCGTAAACGTAGATTACTTACACCAAAGGCAAGCTCGAAATGAGGAGATCTTCCACCAGGCGATGGGTCACCCTCACTGAGGATAGACGAGTTGTCCGGAAGACGGAAGAAGGACATGTGGTTAGAAACACCGTTAGCAGCCAAACGACCCTTTCCTGTCGCGTAATACTCCTGAAGACCCTGTTCGAGTGCTTCGCCTCCGCGCAAGACAGGGTCCATAGTGTTGTTGCTGTTCACGGTCCACTGTACGGGAAGGAGAGGGTGGTCGACCAAGTTCTTTCCGACCTGTGGGCTGTCGACAACGGCATTGATACCGACTTGTCTAAGCTCATCCCTGGGCCCAAGTACCGGAGAGGAGAAGGATCTGGGGTGTCCCGAAAGCACCAGCAGAGAGGATAACTTCCTTTGTGGCGGTAGCGGTATAGCGTCTAGCCCTCGAGCTGCGGGCGAACTCGACGCCACGGAAAACAGGTACTGACCCTGCCCTACCGGACTGAATGAGCCTGGTCACTTGAGCATTGTAGACGAGATCAATGTTGTGATGGGAACGAAGAGCCGGGATGAGATATGCGGTGGCAGAAGAGCTACGAAGAGGGCCGCCGATTGTAGAGTGCATCCAAGAAACGCCGAGGGGATCACCACTGTTGTAGTCAGGGTTATAGGGAAACTCGGGATTCTCTTGGGTGACTTGTAAAACGCGGTCGTCGATATCGGTGAGGAAACCAGGAAGAGAGGTGAAGAGAGGGCCATTGTAGCCATGAAGTTCTGGAATGAACTGGCCGCTCTCATTGTGTCCATCGTTAGGGGGAACGTGTCTCTCGTTCTGGTATGAAGCTTAGTCGCCGTGCTGAGTGAGCCAACGGGATGGAAATTCACCTTGAAAGCGTAAGGCAAAATTTTGTCCCAACTCCAGCCGTCGTCGCCAGCAATTTCACCAAAGCGGTTGTAGTCATCCTTGGCACAGCGGGTGTACACCATGTAGTCTGAAGGTGTCATGAGTTCGTTGAAAAACTGTGCACAGTAAAAGCATGACGCACTAGTAGAGGAGCTACCACCCAAGACATAACCACGAGGGAATGGAATATTCTGGTTGCTGATGGAGGCTTGAGGAATGGTGGTGTAGTTCCAGTCAAACGAGGTTCCGGGCGAGGCGAGAGGGCCGAAGAACGGGATCTTGATGAGTTCATCTTGGAAACCCTCGTTACTGAAAGACAAAGTCAGACCCAGAGTCAAGAAATAGTCTCAAGGTCAACTCACTATCGGCCAGCCTCAATGACTAGAATCCTCCATCTGGGGTTCTCTGCGAGGCGCGCTGCAACGACGTTTCCGGCATTTCCAGCTACGTGACGGTCATTACACGAAGAATGGTACAACTTCGGGAAACTCACCTCCCACGACAATGAAGTCGTATGTATTTTGCCTTGGCAGTTGGCTGGGGTCGTTGTAGATGGCAGCTAAAGCCTTGGTTGCCAGAAGCGGTAAGAGAGCGAGGAAAGCCTTGGTCAACTGCATCTTCGTTGAAAATCCAAGGAAACGAGGACCGATGCTAAACCACTAAAACCCCTGGCAGTTTATATACCTCGAGCGGTCTCACAATGACTATCCTGGATTCCAGTCTAACAGAATATTAACCTGGTCTTGCAGCATTCTTGGCAGGAGATCTGGTGGGTACAGTCGAGGTACATCGGAATGCAATGGACCCTGCATCACGTTTCGACTGCAGAGAAAGGGATCCTGACAGTTTGGCGACTTAGCGTCGGTAAACACCTGGTAGGAAACCGTAACGGAACCGCTTTCTGACCCAGCACTCCTCCGCTGTATCATGTTGGCCATAGCTTTAGGGAGGGATCGCCATGGATATACGGCCGACGTAGCGTGAGGCTGAGTTCTAGGCCGGAGACGAGTATTACAGATGACTGCATTCATGAACATCAGCATGGGAGCCTAAATGGCCGTACGACCGTACCTATGGATGTTCTGGGCCATTATTGACGTCCGAGACTCACAGCTCTCGAGTTCAAAGCTGTACGCGGTAAGCGCGCTCTTGGCTATGTATCAGTGATGGTCAAAGGTCCGCGTCAGCAGCTGTTGGACTCTGGGTCTTTCGGACGAGCGAGCCGCGACACAACTGATTGAAAGCATCGTTATCCCGCCGCCCAAAAGTTTAAATTAGCAGATAGATGAACCCTGAGAGAGCAGACCCACTGAGATAGATACACTTGATGCTACCTCGGGAGGACGCAGAGGCGGCCTAACGTTATGATCAGGCAAAGGCACCATCAATCTCACGGCGTGATGAGAATGATATTGAGTCGACCCAGCTGCCAGCCTGGCTAATCTATTACAACGTCGAAGGCTGGCTGCCACCTTACAGATTTCTAGCTAGACGGACAAGATAATATCACAATTGCTCAGAAACGAAGAACAAAACAATCACAATCCCGCGTTTAGGCCCGAACTCGAGATAACAATATGCCAGGAGGCGCATCAATAATCAGGCTTTGAGGGGTCGGCCCCGAGTATAGTGCACCGCACCTTGAATAACTCACAGTGTGTGAAACGCTCAAAGAGCCTTTCTAGATGCTGCGAGACTTGAAGCCGGCTGTGAATCTCGTTCTCAATTGAGTCTGTGTCATCGGCCGTCCATGACGAAGACTCGGGAACTGTGCCAAGGCGGCCGGCTATCTGAATTTCGGTTCAATATGTACTTCAAAGGAGCGGAGATAACAAGAAATGACGGTTTCTAATGCAAGACGGATCAAGCCAAGGTGTAGACTCGAGGCTCGATAGGTCTAGGCGGACGTAGAGGAGATTGAATTGAATGGCAACATGGCTTCGAGCCGTAGAGTGGGACCGTAATTACTCCAGCCCACCGCTATTGTTGGTTTTCATGAGAACAGATGTTGAAGCTGGACAGTTCGCCTTCGCAAGTCCTAAAACAGAAGCGCCTTAGTACCGAAGTTTACTTGGGTTCTAGCATGGTATATTAAAATATGACGGCTAGAGATACAAGATTTGGGACGCTAGGTAGGCGTGGGTGGGAGGGAAATTCTTGAGCTATATGTGATCAAAACAGACACGATCAGCCGATCGTTATAGTAGGAGCTCCGGAGGAAGGAAAAGCTAGAATGAGCTGGCCTGCCCCCCACCGCCGTAATCATTGTGATCAAGTCTCTCAAGCGTACTAATGACCACATTCACAGTCGTCACACTGAGGAATCATATAAGGCCCGCCCTGGGAGCGTCATATTCACTGACTTGCGCCGAGATCTCACTTGCTTTGACCTAGGTCCAGGACTCAGAATGAAGAAATATGATCTGCAGCTAAATTTGGATCATCAAAAGTAGACTGTCTGTTGAATGATGGCGTTTCTAGGTCGCCGAAATCATGCGCAGGTCCTCGCTATTTGGATTAGGAGCTTATCATTCTCCAAGATATAACGGCTTTAGAGTGGGATATTGACCTAGGGTATGACAGCCTGGCAGCTTAGTGTCTCCTCCAATTCTTACTTCTCTTTGTCGACGACTTAGACTCCCTCTAGTTAGGGCGGAGTGTTTTACGCAATACAGAATTCATTTGGATATCAAGACACCAGGAGGTCTGACCCAGATACAAATCAGCTATGAGGCATTCATATACATACTGTGAAGTTGGAATTAACCTGAAATCGGAAGCACGGAGACTCCAGAGATAGCAAAGCCGAGTCGCATTGTTCTGTTAGGGACTTGCAATGCAGAAATTGTATCTGGTGCTTCGTAATACCAAGTTATTAAAGTACTCGCTGATGAATGCAATCTAGTGCTCGTGTCCGTACGTCCCGGCGCTTCCATATTGGAATATCGAAGATCTACCACCGTCTGGTGTTCCTCGATTTCGCGGTCATTGGCGGCACCCCTTTACCCATGAAATGTGAAATGTGACATTGCATGTATTGACCAATGCAATGCCGTACCCCTATCAATCTGGTCACTTTTGGATCCTTTATCTGACCTTCTTATCGGTCATTCAGCTTAGCAGGATAAAGAAATACATGTTTTCCGAAATTCAGTTATCCTCCAGTGTCTCCTACAAAATTTCCATGAAGTTGAGTCATTATCTACCACTTCCTCATACATCTTGTCAAGTTCCCTATAAGCTCTATAGTCCTCCCCTTCTATAAGCTCCTCTTCAGAACTAGTAAGAAACTCGGAATTGAGCCATAAAAGAGGCAATTGGCTTTAGAGACCTGTATGGAAGCTGAACGCGTCAGGAACCAGACGATGACTCGGACTCGGAAAAGCGCCAACTAAATCAAAGGATCAAAGTGATCTTACGGTTCTCGGCATGAGGAGAGTAACTGCAGTGCTGCTACATCGAACTCCCGATCCCATCGCCATTCACCAGAGGTAACGGGTCTAATTGTTGATATACATTGGCGATGTACAGTAAGCTCCACCATAGAAAAGTGATACAAGAAAATATCAACAAAATTCCAGTCTAGGATGTTCCATTGTCCAATTTCTTGCGTCTGAAATCATGTTTAGGGAGCACTATCAATTGAGTGTATATGGGTACAAAAGGGCGCGCGAGACTACCAGTGAGTTCAGACTTCAGAGCAGCTGCCCCTGTAATGTACCCAATGAGTTGACAAGCGAAGTGGGAATGACCGGACACCGTACTTGGACACGGTTATGAACGGTTGATATATCATCCAGCGGTCTGGAGAAAGACAGTAAAACCTTTCCCCGATGCAACAAAACACGTTCGGGGAGAGGATACGCGAAGGGAAAAAGAGTGATGAAATGGGATTGATCGGGCCAGGAACGAGCATTGATCATGGCCCGATCATCACTTCGACACCGGCATTCTGCGAGAAACGAACGGGATGTGATGGTGCTACATTTTGCGGCTCTCAACGGTCCCTCGTAGATTTTCGAGCAATCAAGATGAATATCATTATCTATAGCGTTCGAAAAAGAAAAAATGAACGAGGACGCCTGAAATCTAGCTCGGGCGAAGATATCGGCGTGAGTAACATTCTCATCCTCATCGCCAACACCCGCCACGCAACGTCGTTTATCAACCGCCAGGAATCTTCCCCATCCTCCATGTTCGTCCTCCATCCTTCGCACACATCCCAACCATTACTCACCCATGAGAATCAGAGAATTTCTCTCTCAAACCTAGGACATCACCCATGGCATCGCAGCATGTAATCCACCTCACTCTCCCACCACAGAAACCTTCATCCAAATTCATAAGAGTCCGAGGGAACACGAACATACGGCTACGCTTCCCCTGCTGCCCGCTAACGGGATTCCGGGCGCATATATCCAAGGATTAGGCTAGCGCACGACTTGTGCATTAGTGCGCAAAAGGGTGGTCGGTTAGGGGCACTCGTAGGGGTTGGTGGGGTTATGTGGGTAGCAGTTACGTTGTTAATTAGGTTTCATCCTCGTTTTTATCACCGTAGAGGTTAGCGGAGGAGAGACTGAACGAGAAGTCTGAGGTGCGTATGGTAAGCAAGTCATTCTTCTCTGATTGGCGCCCACGCGCTATCTATCCCACTGTCGTCGCACCCTCGATATCCATCACCAATCCTTCCACCAGCGCCGGCAGATCCATCGATCCCACCGGCAAACAAAAAGACGCCAACACATATATTCTCAAATTGCGCGTATATTGTTGCTGACCCTGAAATAGACATTTGTCCTGGTGCCCTGGGCTGGTANAGCTGTCCCCNGNAGATATCANCCTTGACTTNTGGACTTAAGACACCACTAGCCCACCCTCTTGTAATGTCGATACCGNTAGTCTATGCTAGTATCCAGATTGCTGGTGATAGAGAATCCAGGGCCGAGGTTTCCTAAGCGTTTCGCGTCGAAATACTTGTCCGATAACTGGCAGATCGAGCAGCGTTGTGAGTGGTGGGGAAGAAGAGGTGTCGCGTAGCTGGATAGAATGGGTCAAGTGACTAAGATCCACATGGTAAGAAGGGCCCCAATGCGATACGAAACATGAGATCAACGTAATAGAGACTGGTCATTCGCTGAAGCCAGCCGTCATAGTTGTTGTTCGATAGACTACCATCAGCCTCCTAGATCCTCCACCTCACATTCCTCCCTTTGTTTTCAGGTGGTCTAGACTCCACCAACACCTCTGACTACCTGAGACAGTTTACCAACGTCTTCCATCCTTACACCGGCCCCTATCCTGGAGCGAGCACTGAATCCAGGCAGCGTTAACGTCTTCAGTTCCAAAAGGGAGGTAGAAGTACAGCGAGGTGATAACCCAATCGAAACGACACTACCCATGCTAATACCCCGAGCAACATCTTCATTTTCCCTTGGTATCCGTGCCGTTGTGGACCGTGATGGGGAAATCATCGTAATGAAGGACGACATGAAGCAAATAAGCGCCTTCGCGAGCAACCCAGGCACGGGTGGGGAAATGAGCATAGTCGGCCTGCAGGAGCGAGCGGCCTCAAGAAAGACGGAAACGGGTGCGGTGCTCGAGTAACGGTGGTCATGCAGCAGGTAAATATGGGTGTGGGTTTATGAAGTTTGAGGAGGCACTGGCATCTAGTACGGAGGCGAGTGGCTTATCGTCACTTTCATTTCCTGACATGCAGTTTATAGAACACCCATGAGATCCCGCGTATGAATGATTCGTATACACACTTTACGCACCTATAGCAGAGGATAGCGATGACGAGATTTCATCTCCAATTCGCGGTGATAGTCGAGCCAGTGTATCTGAGTGTTGAATGTTAACGTTGGTAGGTTGATGGCTCCCCCAGTTGACATATGATTACTAAAAGTAGGATCAATCAGGCATAAGCACCAGATAAGACCTGGAGGATGCTTACGCGGAGTCAATGCGAATGTCGTGTGGAGGGTAGGGCCTAGCTCGCGTACACTGTCCTACGCCTCCCGTTCCCCAAATTCCAGCCGTATACCAGCCCATGGCACATGAATTCGAAGATGCAACACGCGGCCTCACGCAGCAAACACTTGAATCATCGAATGAACGGACAATGTATCACAAGTCCTCCTGGGCAGAAGACACCTCGCGATATAAGTGTACGAATACAACGAGACCTCAAGACGAGTGCATCGGGGTCAAGGGAAGGAGTGGTATGGCAGATCCTAGAGAGATATATTGCGCAGACTTTAGTAAGCGGCGATAACACAGAGAACTAGACCTAACTAGACGCACCAGGGGAACAGGCGAAAGAGATTCACAACAAGCGACAATCTCAGAAACGCCGAGCGTTGGTGCTAAGCTCATGGAAGCAAACAGTGATAAATACAATCACCTAAGACCTTTTCAGGTGTTCGATTTAATTTCGAATCTTCCTAGTTGGATTTGAATACTGGAGTATCGACAATTCACTGAATCAAAGCAAAGGGGGCTCCTCTCGCCTTCTTGTTGATAGAAAATTCTCTCAGGCTCTGCTAATGTTCTCTCAAGCGTCCAGGACAGGCTCAGGCCATCAACCGTGATCTTCATCAGAGAAATCATTTTTTTCCGATATAGTGTTTTACCTTGCGTGAATTGTCATTAGTCCGATAGTACCTGATAACGCCTGATAATAGGTTATGATGTTGCAATCGTGCTGCGGAGTAATTGATGAGATGGAGCGTCACTAACTTAGTGACGCTCCATCTCATCAATTACTTAGAGCGTCAGGTGCCGAGTACTTCTGTATGCTTCTCATCCAGGTGAATGTATGAGTGAACATTCATATCTCGAATCACTTGCCCCAGTCCTATGGAATGCAGTAATGAGCATTTGCTCAAAAGAAACCAGACTTACGTGCTTCGAGTCAGATCTAGGTATCTTTTAGTTTCATGGAGCCCAAAACAAATCTGTGTGCAGTCTGTGCAGAGCATTCATCACTCTAAGTAGTTTCAGTGGGCTTAGCGACGAGCGTTTTTCTGAATCACTTTCGAGATAGGTTAGCATATTTCGCAACCAGGCATGTGTTGAGCTCGTTCGATTCTTTCGAATACTAGTCTTCCAGAATCTCCACATAATTCAGCAAGTGTAGGGTCGGCAGTGGCTATTGAGTCGATATATGATAATTCACGGGCATCGGTAATGTTCATGTTCAAATTGAAACTTCAGCAAATGCGCAGCGGTGATACACTCAATTCTTATTAAACCAGAGAAAAACTATTATACATGTAGCATAAAGCATGGAGTCCAAGCGTCTCCGACGACTACTGGTGCTGCCTCTTCATCAAGACGCATAGAGCACTGCGCCCCCTACAATTGACGCCCACTAAAACGGGCTTAGTCCTCATCGTGTTCGTGGGGGGCCTCACCCCCACCCTCACCCTCGTCACCTGCCCGAAGCACATTCCCAGCCTTGGGCATATCATCTCCGTCATCACCACAGACCACTTGATGCACGCCATCCACAATGCTATCCTCTATACTCACAATACTTGCACGATGGTTCTTCAATCCGTTGCGATCCTTGGTAGTGCGAATATCTCCCTCTTTCCCGTCATCTCCCTTCCCAACCTCAATCTGATCACTAGGCTGATCCTTACAACTGACCTGGTTTCCATCGTCTGAGTCATTCCCGCCCTCGGCCTTGGCGTCCTCTTCTTCGCTTTCTCCGGCGCTTATGCCATCATCTCCATCATCTCCCGGGTCGACATCACTATCATCCTCATCCCACATCGTAAATTTGTTTGCCTTGTAATACGCCATCGCTTCCTTGAAATTCACAGTTTGAAACTCGTGAAANTACCTCTCCTTCGTATCAAACTCCCAGTACCAGATTACTGATTTATCCCCGTGGCCATATTTGTAGAGGCCCAAATTGTTGCCGTGAGATTTGGAGCTCGAGAAACTGCGAAGAAGAGAGCTGGCACGACTCGAGCCAAGTCGAGGATGCCAGGGTCGAATAACTCCTCCTATCTCGAGTTTCTTGATTGTCTGGTGATTGACGTCAGGAAATCAACAAACACGATAATCAATTGACGCACTCTATAGAAAGCAGAAGAGTCGAATTTGTCGTAGTTATCTTTGTTGATGCAGCAGAACTCGGAGCCGTCCATGGACCTACGAACCCCAGCTCCGAAGCAGCCTGCTACAATAGCATCTGTCCGCAGTCCAAGGCCATTTACCATCACTCTTGAAATCAACCCCTTGCGATAATCAACCTGCGCAAGCTTTCGTAACAAACTTGATGAAACAGTCTCAAACGACTGATAGAAGTATGGATGATCGGGAAACAGGTAGAGAGAGTTGGAAGAAAATGTCCAAAGTTTAAGAAATGAGTCAACAAACTCGCTTCCTTGAGGCCAAGCGAGCAAAGATGAAGAGATGTCTTCACGAGACACCAGAGCTAGAGCATAAGAAGGAAGTGAGACAAGGTCACTTTCAATAGACAGTACGCACCGGAGCCGCTCTGAACCATGTAGCTCGATGCAAAGCGGATTTGTTCTTGAATTTTGCACTCCAAGAGCCTGTTGCGGATGGCTGGAGCGGTGACGCAGAAGTCTGATGAACGGCTTGGATCAATGAGAAAGTCAAAAAAGGATTTATGGTGAAAGTTGAGAGTGCCGTGAACATTGAGGAGTGTATATTTGAGGGCGGAATCTTCATTGTACGACATGTCTGGACCATAAAATGAATGTGTAGGGTCAGGAAGGTCATCGAGGGAGTGTGGTAGGGGCGCTTGGAACGTGACGACAGCCCGGAGATGCTGGCAAATACGACGGAAGATGAACTCAGAGATTCCAAGGCCGTTACAAGTCCCAGCAACAAGCCAACTTCTATCATCAAAGCCAACTAGAGCCATGTCAGACAACAGGAGCCGCACAGATGGAAGGAGATCCTCAGGAACACGCCGCAAGATCAGCATGTACAGAGAGTCCAGTTCAGCATATGGAGAAGCTAACTGGGAATTGGGGTTTGCGATGGAGATGAGAACAACCTTCAATGTTTCTTTAAAATCTGAAGATGGGTGGCTGTCGATGAATCGAATGACAGTGGCAGGATGGGCAAATAGTCCAGCCGCGGCCTCTACTAATGAATGAATATCCTCTTCTGTTGGCCACGAAGAAGAGAGGTCGAGAAAATTTCGGCGCCGAAGAATTTTGGTAAACCCGCCACGAAGGTAAATTTCGATCTCCTTGTCAGCCTCGCGTGAAATCGGCAAGAAGACAGATTGAGTGTGAATGAAGACATGCGGCGCCTGAAACGCATCAACAATCTGTGCTTCCTCCCGACTGAATATTGCCCAGCGGAACGGTGTAGAACCAAGCTGGATCGAAGAGACAATGATCTCAATTATCTCGACCTGGGCCGTCTGGCTCTCGCATTCATCTAGACCATCAATAATGATGGTTCCCCCCCGGACCTCCTTACCCTGCTCCTTCAATTCCTGCAATGGCTCCACGATGAGAGATTGGAACTGGGACCGCATTGTTTTCTTAACAAGCGTCCTATCAATGGAAATCTTTCGATTGAGGATCTCGCGATAATACGGGAGGATCATTGAGAGCTGATAAGCGAGAGTGAGGAAGAAACGGGTGTGATCCTTGCGTCGGCCATTAATCGAAAAGAAGAAGGCTGCAGCAAGATAGCCCAGCTCCTGCCACTTCTCGGCACATGTCTGAGCGATGGCGGACTTGCCGACCCCCGCGGGGCCCTTCATCCAGAAGAGCGGCGTACCATCGTCATTACTCGCCGTAGCCCAAGCTATAATATCCTCAATATACTGTTCGCGGGTTCCTGGAAAACACGATGGAGCGTAACTTCGCTCCTCAGCGTCAACAGCCGCTTCCGGAGTAGACGCTTCGTAAAGTATAGTGATCCCTAGTAACCACATTAGCTCGATCTAGAGCTCTACCAAGAATCGCACTCACCGTCCGGAATGTTCCCGTTGATATGTATTGACTGGAATTCGGCTTTCTCCACCACGAAGTCATGAGCTCCTTGAAAAGCAGCCATGATCTGTCGGGGCTGAAGAGGGACGGGAAGGAAGAGCTGTAGAGCGCCCATCACTGCCTTCGACATAATCTGTCCGTGTGAATGACAAGATAAAAAAAAGCTCTGTTCCTAAGTGCTAGAGCAGTGCACAGGCAAAATAGAGTTTTTAATACACAAGAATAGGAAACCCAATATTCTGTTCACTGAGACCATGTTCCTGTACTACCGTTAGGGGGTCATCGTGAATGAATACAAGATTCAAATGCTAAGCTTACCGTAGCGCACGAAACACCTTGTTCCCCTTCAACCTTCCTTGAGCACAGGGCTGATTATCCAAGGAGTACACGGATTCCAGGTCATGTACACTTGATTGTCATAAATGCCCGAGGAGAAGACCTTCTATTCGTTAAGTCGAGTCGAAAGTCGAGTTGAATTTACCGCACATTCCTCTAGAGTATTTGAAAATGAAAATGAAAGAGTCGTCACGACATGGAAGTGGTGGTTAAGGATAACTGTAAACCGATGAAGAGCTTATCCAAACCTGAAAGGGTATTCACCACTCATAAATCCCATTGTCCAGACTTCGACCTCCGATGTAGAGAAGCGAAGGACATGGCAGATAGGCCTATCACGTTAGCCATTCGCACCAATCAACTGTCCCTAGCTGGAACGCGCTAATATCACGAGCATTATACATGAATATACCTCGTTGGAAGATAGTTCTCCCAATGAACAGAAAATAATAATTCCTCACAGTCGTCTCAAATTGGCTGCGGAGCCTTTCTCTTTGAGCGGGTCTAAAGGTTCTCTCGACGCCCACATAAATTTTGACACGCTTTTTCTGTACCCCGCGTCCAAATAAATACATCTCTCACGACAGAGGGACGTCTTCGAATGACAAGGAAGTAAGGTGGAGCTAACGCGCGGCAAGATTTGACGGGGAAGTTTCAAAGGATAGGACGGCCTGGAAGGATTGAATCTTGGAAGTCCAATATTACGATCAAGGCGATCGCCATGCAACATACACTCGGGTGCACGATGCGAGGGGGATGCAAGGTGGACAGATGGTATGATGGTTTACCGAAGGTCGAGCGCCGCTTGAGATTGCTCATGGTCATCGAGAGAGTGAATTGTGTCGAAATTTGCAGGGGTAAATGGGGGTCAGTTGTGTCATCTGTGAAGGTGAGTCCCTGTTCTGTTCTGATTACAGTATCTTGATAGGATCGACGTCTCAGACGGTTATATACACCTAAGCGCTGCACGAGTAAGAAACACCCCTTCTTGACCTGAAAGCTCCGAGCAAGCGGCTACCCTGATCACCATCATATATGTATCTGACGCTCTGTCTCTCCGCCATAGGACGTCGAGAGCCAGCGCAATTATGGAAGTGTCACTGGTGTCGGATGTGGTCGGTTGCTCGGATGGCATTTTTGACCGAATGCGGGTGAAGTGAACTAGTAGGGGCCTGTGTAGTGCGGTATTACAAGGTAGAAGTCGACGGCGAGATAGTGAGACAATTCATTGACAGTCACGGCTTTTACGACGTCATAATCACCTTGCTTGTCAAGGTCACCGCCTGTTGTAATAACGTGTGTGCAACAAATACGTCCAAACCATGTGTATGGCAAACATGTACAAAGTTGACGACCGGTCCCAGAGGTTGGAATTTTGCCAAGACCGTGTGGATCGCAAACAAGTACAAAGCTCACGACCGGTCCCAGAGGTGGAATTTTGCCAAGAGCGTGTGGATCGCAAACATGTACACATGATGGAGAGCACAAGTAATAAGTCGTGTTGAAACTTGACTCTGAGCAGCGAAGGACTTAAGGTTCCATGTATTGCTTATGATATTCAAGGGGTATTGACTTAATCATTTCAACCGAGATACAAACCGCCGGC
>JANIEX010000533.1:0-27615 GCA_027627405.1 Leucocoprinus birnbaumii | reverse complement strand
TCGGGATTACTTGGTTTTGAATGGTGCTATCAGCGTTTTTGGGTGTTTTTTAGTTGGAGTATTTCTAGGAATGTAACAAGCAAGTATACTGTATCAGCGCAACTGGTCAGGGTCAAGGCTTGCCGGTCTCAAATCAATCACTATGTCCCATCCCGTTTAATCCTAGTTTTATCTGATTCTTGTCGTCACACCTTAAATCCGGAACCGGATTGTGGTTTCATTGAGCTAGGCCAGAGTTTCAACGACATTAGGCAGCTTTGTTTACTGGGTCATGCTTGGCAGCTTTGGTTCATGACTCCGTTCGCTCTCATGGGTAGATCAAGCCAGCTATTATTCTTAAACCACCGTATGAAGCTATCGTACCCATTCGCGCTGCTTCCCTGTCGAGCTCATCAAAGGCTATGCAACAAGACATGGGATAATTATAATCTACTACAAGGTAAATCTTCGATGCTTCTCCGAGTGATCGCAAAACTTGCTGCAGGTGTCTCTTCTGCAGAAAGTTACGGGACAGCTCATGCCTGTCGTTGTAGAGCTGCAGATCTTGGTATCGCGAGTGAACGTCTAACCGCTAGCTATACTCGAGCCCGTGAATATCGCAGCCTGGTGCACCCAGCCGACGGGCAGCACTTAACCATATTGTGATGTCACTCTGCTCAGTGCCGTCATAAATGACTGCAAGAGTGAATCAGAAGCTTCTGGACGCGGACTCATTTTCAAGGCAGTGCAACGGGTGCGCTCTTCAACCCTAAACAACGCATGCGTCGCTGATGTTTTCTCCACCGTCTGCCCCAGATGTTAGCAGCCGCCTAAGTTCGGCATCAGAGCTCTTACTGATCCGCACAGCCCTCTCACCCATGCACCACTGTTAGGTAGGTTAAATAGCGCATATTTCCCGGGCCATTTATTCCTAATCCTACTAGTTTATCAACATGAAGGTTCCAAAGGTTCCGATTGCCACTCTTGCTCTGATCTCTACTATATCTGCAGGTAATTTGATAGGGATGTAACTAAGGCGTTAGGCTGATGGTTTTAACAGGAGCTCAAGTAACCACAATCACGCTGTACGGCGCAGTGGTACCTACGCAGTCCCCCACCACAACAATATCTGGTCCTGAATTGGGGTACTCGTACTCAGCCTCACCTGTCAGTACTCAAGCCGATGGAAAAACTGTCTACCAAGAAGTTCTCGTGGTAGCCAAAGAAGTTATTGCCATGGGCTCCAGCTCTACTGAAATTACTTCCGGCCTGCCAGCCACCTTGACGCGTGAGTCCATTCATTGCTTATACGTGCATGAAGCCAGAGCACTGAATGACTGAACAATCAGGCACCATGGTCCAGGACGCAAGTGGCTTTGTGGAAACCTTAAACCCTACCAACGAGCCCTTAGCTCTTGTTGTATCATGCTCCTTCGAGGGAACAACTCAAGGTGTTTGTGTCTACGACAATGTGGTCGGTCCATCCGATCATCAGACCACAATTGCCTCTACGCTCACTGGTGCGATGAGCCCGATTTATACTTTCATTCAAGCGTCGAAGGCTTCTTATCCCTGGAAGATTGGTACGGCAGCAATTGGCAGTGCCAAGTTCAGCCTCTTTTTGTCTCTCATAACGATGGGTGTTGTACTGTTGTAGTATAGTTCTTGGCTATGGGTATCACTGTTAGATGCAGCGACGTCCTCACTTCACCGCTGCACATTTGATTCTACGATAAGGAAGTCCTACAGGTCCATACGAGGACTATATTTATGAGTACATATCACACTATAAAGGTACTACACAAACTAACCATGCACTTAGTGTCGTGAGTTTGCCTTGAAATCACAGATAGTAGCGTCTGCTGAAGGCCCCTACCGGAAATCATTCTGATGGTAGGTGATGTACCGTCTAGACTCGTGGTTCGCGCATGCCCTTAGTCCACGATTCATTATGAGAATAAGCCAGATCAAGTCAATCCCTGAGAGTTAATACTGCCATCATCTTTCTCAAGCTCCTCGCCTTGTCCACTGTTGATCCTGGCAAATTCAATACATGATATGACCGCCTGCAGGGTGCACGCTTAGAGTTATCCTGAGGGTACCTCATAGAACAAGCTAAGCGAGCGTGTTGAGTGTAAACCCATATGATCAAGAAAAGACACGAGTCTCATCATGATCATCATTGTGTACCTTGAGAGGATTAAAGATAGACGACGTGAACGTGGTTCTCGGAAGACAGTCAATGCACCCTTGTGAGAAATCTATATGGTGACGGACGTGTGTTGCTCAGTCGTTTCATAGACTGGAAATCTATAAAACCGAGCTTGATGCAATGCACTCCCAAGTAACTTTGTTCTGTTCCCTCTAAGGTATATGAAGCTTATCAATAGCAGGCGCCCAGGCTCGAGCAGATTAAGCCTCATCTCTCTCTTATTCAAATTGTTATCTGGTGAAGCCTTCCCAGTTGCTATACCCTAGGTTTCGATCCATCCTAACATCATATTCCTCCATAGAATGTACAGCAGTCCAGGGTGCTACAGTGACTTTCTATGATGTCCTGCCTACAGAATTGTCAACAGGAGAAGTTTCTCCCTTTTCAGTTTCAAGAAGCTTTTCTGCTCTCAGCGTAAACCCTGATGGAGGGACGGCCTATGCGGAGGTATTGATTATCACAGACACAAGAACGCCTATCGCAGCAGTCACCAGGACAGGTAAGCAGCGTCTATGAGCACTCTAAGTATTCATCTAAGTGATCCGCCATTTAATGCAGTTACCATAAATGAGGACAGTAATGGATATGAAGAACACTTGACAGAATATGGGGAAGAGATTCAGTGCAGCTTTCTGGGAACTACAGGGGGTGTTTGCGTGGAAAGCTTGAGCATAAATATTTCTCCGACCCCTCAAATTATCACCACTACAACCACGGGGAATATGGTGCCGCTCACCACGCTCGTCGATTCGTTGCCACCTGCACCGTCCCCAAACGCGGTCTTATCCCAGACTAATTTTATGGCCGTTCTCATTCTGAGCTGTTTTTGTGTACTGATTCCGAGTATCATTGGTACAACGATTGTTTTTGGGCTATGACAGACCTGACATGTTGCCTACGGGTCATTGTGGATACCAGAACACATTGATGGGTAGATCTCGATTAAACCTAGCATTTTAAGCCTCACGTAGCAACGATGACATCAAAACTTTCATCTCCCACTCATCACCAGATGAATCGCTCGTCATCTCTTTTATCGAACTATCACATACCAATCACCATAAGGGCACCCGTCACTAAACCAGCGACAGTGACACCAGACATTCCCAAAGTTCCACCATTTCCTAGACTGCGAATGCCCGAGGATGCAACTGTGAGAGTTTGAATTGGCACGGGCGTTGCAACATATGTCGTAGCCAGTACAGTCTCAGATCCCACAGCAGCAGCCGCAACACAGTCAGCTCTCGTTGTACCTTCAAAGTTGCAGCCAACAGAGGCAATCAAGGTTTGACTAGCCACAGTAGTCATTGCGACTTGAGTGACACCTTTCGAGTCCTCAACGAAGGTTTCTAATGAGGGCAATGTTTAATAGGCTGTGAGTTTCTGAAGTATACTTCGGCTGATACGCACCGGTCAGCGTGGTTGTGGTTGGAATGACACTCACAGTGCCTGAGCCAAGAAGAATTTCTTGGGTGGCAACTCCGACCGCTACGTACGTTGTCTCTCCATTTTTACCAACACCAATCTGAGAGACGGAATTTGGGAGTCCTGTTCCGAGATCAAGACCACTGTCTCCTTGTGGTGGTGGAACACCATAGAGCGTGACCGTGGTAGTTGCCGGCGCCGCACCTGCCACAAGCACGAAATATTTAATGCTGGATTAAAAGTCGTTGGATGTAGAGGGTCACCTACCAGCTAGTAGGGCAACAGAGGATATGCAGATGAAGGAAATGAGGTTGAATGCCTGCATTGTAAGGTATTCTGTTCGAGAGTGGAAAAGTGGGATATTACTCGAGGTGCCAGGAGATAGAGATTTTATATTCAAAGCTTGAACAACCGGATTTCATCCTGCCAGACAACAAGCCATAACGAGCGGTAAAGCCATCAATGGTCGTGAACATTCTTCATCATCGCAGGGGACACGAGCGCCCAAAGGCTGCGCACCGATTAACCCGATAAACGTAACAAGAGGAGACCGTTGTTTGATGAAGAACAGCTGCATCGCCAGTCCGTGACGTGGGTTACGCGGTATACCCTAGGGGCCAACATAGATCAGTTCTCAAGTGCGTGTATCATTGAAGAGTGGTTATGAGCCTTTTGAGCCCTAAGTAACAAAGCAGCAGTAGCTTGAGAAAAAAATGGTAAGCCCTGGCGCCCTGCAAGTCATAATTTAAACGGGCCAAAGCTACTCATGTCACACCAGATTCTTGCAAGCACTACGGATTGATATTTGGCATGGTAGACGATAGCAGAGGAGAAGCAAATCCTGGTCGTGATGAGTAGTGTCTCTCCTGCCGCCTGAGCCCGCACTTATGGGTTTTGCCAAACAGCTTTGTAATTGTTATGTAACTGATCCGGTCATTCCGGATCCAGCTTCAAGCTTCTGGTATATGCTGCTGGGAAATGGTGTCTAAATAACACATTTGACAAGTCTAGTCCTGCCATGTTCTTTTACAGTGTTCCTCTATGTGCGAAATATAAAGCCTTTACAGGACGGGTGAGTCCGAGACTTGGAGGCCCGACCTGCCGTGCCTGGCCCCAGCTTATGAGATATTGGTCCGGAGCTCCGGTAATTCGGCACCGATCGTCCACCGATCATTCAAACCATCATGGTCCTCCTTCATAACAGTGACGACTGCCAGGCTGCTAGACTCTCCTCCTCCTTCCCTTCTCAGATATGTCAGTAGTCAGGCTCTTAGCCGCTATACCCATAGTGCTTGCTTTACGAGCTTTCATGCGCTCCAGAAATTCGCGAAAAAGAAAGATACCGTCCTCTAAAGAACGTGTACTCGTTCTCGGCGCATCATCCGGAATTGGAAAATCTATCGCCCGTCAATATGCGAGAAGAAAGGCAAAAATATGTATGGTTGCTCGACGAGCGGAAATGGTCGAAGAAACTGTCCAAGAGTGCAGAGCTGAGCGAGGGGGCCAGGATGGAGTGCTGGGATGTGTTGCTGATTTCACGGTCGTTGAGGACATGATTCGTGTTAGAAATCTCATTGCCGAGGGTGAGCCTATTGCTGAAATTTACACCGACATTTCTAATACCTGAATAGAATGGGAAGGGATTGATACACTGGTCGTTGCTGCCGGTGTCTCTGCCCTTAAACCTCTTCTTGCCGTTGCCGGTCTCGAGTCCACCAAAGTTCGTGGACAACCAGAAGAATTCAACCCTCCACAAGCGGATCAAGATGCTATTCAAAGAGTCGTTGATATCGCTGGAGCCGCTACGAAAGCCAACTATGTTGGTCCCCTCATTGCCGCCGTAACATTTGTAAGGTCCACCCACCCCAAACCAAACCTAGCTCTTGCCAATACCATCTTCTACAGATACCCATGATGATAAGCACGTCCAGATCACCTTCAGTTCTTCTCGTCTCGTCACTGGCTTCGGTGATCCCAGCACCCACACGAGCGATATATGCCTCCACAAAATCAGCCTCTCTTCTCCTTTATCAAGCGCTAGCCATCGAGCACCGGGGAGTCAACTTCTCACTTGTTATGCCTTCGACGGTCGAAGGCGATTTTCGCTCTTCGGCCGTTGACGGTGGCTCCATCCGTGAACGAGATCCCAACAAAGCCGGTCTCAAACGAGAAGCGGTCGCAGAGCGATGTATCCAGGCTGTGGACAACAAGGACAAGACCGTATTTTTACCTGCAACAATGAGGCTAGGACACCTCCTGTATTGGCTTTTGCCAAGCTTCATTGAGTGGAGGGCGAGTGTTAAATATGGTTTTGAACCTTGATAAGAAGCTGCATCTTCATTACTGTGCGTCCCGAAATTATACATGGCTTGGCTTTCTTGTTGATGTCGTGTGTAATTAGAACTTGTTGTATTTTGATTGTGTATTCTACAGCCTGTTGCCAATGTGCGACGAGGAATGGAAGCCAGCTTTGGCGGTTGTCATGTCAGATCATACGCTGAAGAATACCAAGCTCAACCCCAGAGCGCGTTCTGCCTTCTGTCAAAGTAGCTATTATGCGGTGTAGTAGCGTGGTTATGAGGCCTATTCTTATCAGTGACTGATGGCAACTCTGAGATTTTCTCTAGTTATAGAAAGTCAGCAGCGCGCCCATCTCTTTCTTTGCAACAAAGCAGGCTACGATGTGGCTTGGACCTGCTGTTCAAGTCAACATATCAAAATGTCTAGCCCCGCATTTCCGTCACTCTAAATCGACTCAGCTCTCGGGATACCCTCTAGTGCTTAAGTGTTCATCCTTGATTTCCAGTTAAAGATGCGGACTTTTTCCCTATCTATTTTTTTTGCATCCGCCTTAGTCGGCGAGTCCCAAAATCCCCGAATATTTTCCTAGTCCTCAAGCTGACCTTCATAAGCACAGCTCCTACAATCCTAGTTCTCCCTACGGTGTTGCTCCGCTGATTTTCATCAGCAACGGTTCGGAGACCTCAACAACGCCATAAGTCGGTTGAAACGCCTCAACTCCATTGCGTTTATCGTTCCTTCCTGACGACAACCAACTGGTCGATCGTAACAGTTCGTCTGCTCTATGGTTGCTGTAGTACGACCGAAGTCAACTATTCCCTGATTGCCGGTGACTTGACGGTGATCCAGTAACTAATTCCTATGTCTTGATCCGAAAACTTGAGGGCCAAATCTAGAATACACTCTGGAGTTTTTGGTTTGGGTCTGTCGGACCTGCTGATATCGTGCGACGATGGTGAGTTGACTCGCTGTAGGTAGACATTTGACAGCATCAAGAACTAATATTCTCACAGCTGGCCTGGTAAGTATTCGTTTTCGACGACTCTACGTCGACTACTCCTATAAAATCATTCGATAGTAGATCGCTCTTATTGCGATCTTTTCATTTCGCCTCTGTGGCAGGCTCCAGGATGAGGTACTTCTTTTCTTTTTCGCAGTCTGCTTGGTATTCGCTGCCTCAGTCGGTAAGTTGCGAGCTAGATACTATCACAGTCATTTGTTCACAATACTATATGGTTCGTAGATGCCAACCCAATAACCGTTAACGGTATCAAATCTTCCGTCTCATTCATCGGGCACGGAAGACCCGAGGACTGTTGATGAACTTCCAATCTCGGTATCACCGTCGGGCGTAGGTTCAGATGGGAAAACGACATATATCCAAGTGGCTGTCCTAACCACAGAGGTGGTTGAAAGTCCTACCGCTGTGACTTCGACAGACAATCTTCCACTGACTGAAGCTGGTGAGTGGATTCCAGTATTATTCAACATCGTTTTATGAGATCATTTTATCCGTGCCGTGACCTTCGCTGAAGACTCCAACGGTTTACAACGATGTGGACTACGACGATCTTCTTGGTCAGTCAGCTGCGGTCACCGAGCCCTGTACCTTCGATGGTACTACAAGAGCTGACTGTGTGGATGTCTTTGTAACCGGTACCACGACCACCGGAACGCTGACCTTTAGTGATTACCGACACCAATTTATACGCTAAATAGTGGGTCCCTAGATATCGGCTCTGGTTTGAAGGGTGGATTGTGGGGACTCTCTGTCTTGGTTGGTCTGATGGCTGGTACAATCACGGCTCAGAACATCATGTATCAGCCGAGGAGATTGGTTGCACCGGCTTACGCGTTGTTGAGCATCTGATTTCTTCTCCAAACTGAACAAGACTGGTTGTATGAACGGTCGGTCTGTCTTGAGTATATTTCCTGCTGTTCTTGAGTTTCGCATGATTGCTGTGTTTAATACCTTAATAGCTTCTGCCTACACTGGATGATTATAGTAGTCAGTACCTGAGAGCCAACGATCACAGGATACTTCTGACGATCAAGGATTGGGTTAATTATGGTCAATCCGGTGTCATCGCTGGCTCCCTTAATAATTCTCCAGGTAAGACGGTCGGATACGTTTTATGTCTAGCCAAGGGACCAATTTCGATGAAGGCGCTTCTGTAATCCATGTGCACCCTTGATTCATTGTAAAGGTGAAGCTTGCATCAGCCAGGACCCTTATGGCTCTGCTGCTTGGCCTGACTCATTATGCGGTCGCTTCGGCTTAAACCGTCTCACGGCATCCCATTCGCCCATGCGACCCTCTGATATGCATTCAAATGACAAACAGCCATCTGGATAAATAGTCTGCATATGAGGGACTGATCTACCCCGAATTCGAGCATTATGACCCACTCAGGCTCGTCCATTGTGAAGACTATTGTCATCTCTGCTCTCCTTTTTCAGGCAAACACAGGTAATACCTTCTCACTATTCAAAACTCCTATTTCCCAGCAATACTCATGATCGTGTTTGTAGGGGTTTGTGGGAGTACTATCACGCTGTACGGTCTATCCCCGACTAGCACACCGTCTGCGATCGGCCAGCACCAGCAAGTATCATGGGGAATAACGGATTCGATTTCACCTGTTAGCACTAGAGAAGACGGCAAGACGGTTTATCAAGATGTTAATGTCATTACCCAAATAGTATATTCTGAGCTTCGCAGTGTTTCAACCAGGACTTCTGATTTACCCCAAACTACGACGCGTGCGTTACACTTCACTCCTGCTGAATTCTCACACATCTGACAAGATTGGCGCGGGATATACAGGTACATTTGTAGAAGGTGCAAGTGGTTTTGAACAAACGTACACCAACGGGCCTCTCGTTGAAGCCGTATCGTGCTCTTTTGATGGGACTACTAGGGGGGTATGCATAATCAGTGATGTATTTGGACCATCCAGCCTCCAAAACACGCAGGTTATGACAACGACTGTTGCAATAGCGCCTTTCTTTACCGTCACCCAGTCATCTGGTGCATATACATCTGGCGTTGGAGGACTTGTCTGTAGTATTATCAGCTCCTTCTTGGTTATTGTGACGATGAGATTTATATTAGGCTTTCGAGTTTGAGCAGTGCAGACTAGTAATAATACAAGCAGCTAGCTCTCGCACTCATACAGGGTGGGAGGCAATAGGCAATCAGGAAAAGGTTGCATTTGAATTGGGGCAACTCAGAATATATCGAGATGGAGGCTTCCTGCTCCTCTTTGTTTCCGAGTTTGAATCGCTTTTCCGAATACGTCAAAGTACTTCGAATCGAATGGCGTTTTAATGATAATTATGGTAATATCGCACATTCCACGCCTATGTAGGATATATGAAGCCCTTCAAGTCTGTTGAACACCGTCTGCTCGAGCCGTATCTTCGGTATACAGGAGGCCTTGTGGGGGCATGCGAGTCCATGCGCCGTTGATTGAACCTTAGCTTATTCAGACGCACGCTTCCGCAAGAAATACTCGAGGGTCCTAAGCTTCAAAATTCTACTTAACGTCTATGTCTTCATCCAGGACATGTATCCTCTAACTGATGATTGAGCACATGCGGCACCTCATGTTCGATGCGAAGTAACATGGGCCAAACTTGTGTACGTGTACTCAAGTATTGGCATCACTGATAGCATTTAACTATGTGGCGCCGTGGTGGTGCGTATGCTTCTCCTGGAATATCTGTGCCTGAAACTTGAAAAATGCCCGCTCGGGACCGTAACGGGCCGTAACTTGGACTTATGTCGCTTCAACGCTTGGGCGAGTGATGGTTGATTTGCTTGGCAGGATACAGGGCTAGAAATACCTGATAACAGAAAAAATGGGTGAACGTTGCTTTCCTCTAGCAGTGTGCCTGCCCTTTAATCATCGATTTGCCATGAAGCTCAAGAAACTCCTTCAAGCTGGCTTACTGGGTATGATTCTACGACTAATCAACCTACGCAGTGCGTATATCAATCTCTGTTGGAAGAGACTTAAATTAATAGTGACGTCCTTTCTTTGTTTGGATGCAGCCGTTGCGAGTGAGAACATCACTCTTTACGGCGTTGTAGGTACATATACAGAGGAACTACCTGTCTCTAATATCGCATCTTACTCGATGTCGCCTCTCAGTGTTTACCCAGATGGGAAAACCGCCTATGTGCAAGTAGAGGCTGTAACTGCGGTCGTTCGGATTGACGGTTCAGCTGAAATATTTCCGCCAACACCGACTACCACCACTGAAGTAATCTCAACGCCGACTCCAGTAACCTGTATGTACTTAGCTATCCTCTACCCTCCTTTTCTGACTCGGCCCCAACTTTCAGACATAGTGAATGCCGACGCCAGTGGTTACGAGGTTCATTTCACGGACACCTCTAACCCAAGGAACCCTGCTCCTGCATTCGAGAAATGCGTGTACTCGGACACAACACGAGCAGTGTGTGTAGATGTCTGGACGCTGTCCGGCGGAGCAACGCAGACCACCCTGACATGGACGGGTGCTCCTTCACCAATTTATACACTCGTCGACTCCGAGTTAGCACAGCGAACCCCAAACCAGACTTCCACTGCCCAAAAGCAAGTCAAAATTGAGCATGAATTATTGGTTATATGTTTAGGAGGATTGTTGAGCGGCTTCGGGCTGTCAGGCTTGTTTTAGTTCATACCGAGCTTGCCATTCCGCAAGGGTGAGGCTCAGACCACATAATTGATTAGAAGTTGATAGATACCTTGGGAGCGACCGCCCTTATAGTCCGTCACATCATTAGCGTATTCAAAGGGATGTGGTAGGCTGTGGTCCTGTAAGTAGGTATGGCGTGAAAGACCTGTGGTTATGATCCGGACCGCCGGCCCCACGGCGATTCATCACGTGGTGGCCAATATTTTTCGACCACAACATTCTCGGTTTCTCCTAGCTGGTTGATTTATCTATTTATCGTGAATGGCAAAGCATCCTAGGAAAAAGCAACGTCTGGAGTCCTCTGCTTTATCTATACCACGAAACTCAGGAGCTACCTCTCGGAAGCCTTCCAAAAAGTCTTCGAAACGGAAAGACAAACAGGCAATTCAACCTCTTGGCTCTGAAGCTGCTCTCGCGAGACTTTTGGACGAAGAAAGCAAAGACGATGAGGAAAGACGCCTGGAAAGTAGGCTCTTCGGGGTATCTTATGTTCCTGCTGGCCAAAGCTCTTCTTCAAGACACGTAGCGGAAGGCGGTCTTGTGTTCGAGCTCGACGAGGATGACAACGAACAGGACGAAAGCGGAGGGAGACAAATGGCTGGCATGCTGGACTCCGATGTGAGTCGTATGGGACACTGACTCAGGAAAATACAATGCTGATTCTGAGTTGCGTTTATCTAGTTATTCTTCGTCGATGATGGTCTGGGTCAGGATATCCCGGATTATACACCTATACCCGAACCTTTCTCAAAATCCGATTCAGAACCGGAGTCCGACGCTGAATCATCGTCAGCTGAAGAGGACTCGAATGACGAATCTGACTCACAACCCTCTTCCTCTTCATCACCTCCAACACCCAAACCGACATCTCCCAAACCACACCCCCGAATCAAAAAACCAGCATGGACTGACACATCCACATCTCCGCACCAAATCTCTCTCCTTTCTGGTCCTGCTCGCCTCCGAAAACTGCGGCACTTCGCCGACGAAGATGAGATTACCGAGAAGGATTATGAGAGCCGGTTACGTGCTCAATTTGAACGTATCAATCCCGAGCCCTCGTGGGCTCAACGTGCCAGGAAGCAGAATCGCGAGGAGCGCGAACTGCGAGGAGATGAGGTTGAGAATACCGAGGAGGGTGATCCAGCTCAGGATTCCGATGGCGCCGAGGATGTTTTCGCCGAAGAGAAGAGGAACCTCTTCACGTCGACAACAGGGATTCTCAAAGCTGTTGAGAGGAGACGAAAAGGCGCAGTGGTGCTTCCTTCGGGTACTCTCTCCATCGAGCGGCTTAGAGATGTGAATCTGTCCACACAAGGTTCCGCATCTGGCGAAGTGAAGGTTGCCGCATTTCACCCAAGTGACCGAGTACCTATCCTATGTGTTGGTACTTCGGATCGCCGGGTGCGTTTATATAATGTACGTAGAGCCGCTACTTTGACAATGGATGCTCACAAAAGCGATCTTTTTCATTCACCTTAGGTCGATGGGCACACCTCGCCTCTGCTCCAAACACTCCACACACCTTCCCTTCCATTAACCTCATCCACATCCGCACTCTTCCACCCCTCTGGCTCCTCGCTCCTACTCTCAGGGCCCCGTCCTTACTTCTTCACACACGACCTTCAGACAGGCTCCACAACAAAACACGAACGAGGATTATGGGGTACCACTTTCACCAACAATCACAGCTCCATTGACGTAGGCATGAAGAGATCTCGAAATGCACGAGGTGAGGGTGCTGAATCCGTGCATCTGACGAGCTTCTCGCCTTCAGGCGACCTACTTGCAGTAGCAGCGGGCAAAGGCGCTCAGGTGCATTTCGTCGATTGGAAATCTGGTGCTGGTCAGGTCATTGGATCGGTGAAATGCTCGTTAGGGGGAGGAGGTGTAGCTGGCATGTGGTGGTACGATGGGTCGTCCTCGTCGGATGTGCTAGGAGATGTCGGTGTTGGTCCTAGAACGCACCTTGCGGTGTTGACCTCAGATGCAGAGGTGTATCTGTGGGACGTCGGTGAACGGAGGTGTGTGAGGCGATGGAAGGATGAGGGAGGGTTTAGAGGTGCCGGAAGGGCCCTGGCTGGTACGCAGACGGGAGGCGCATACATGGCCGTTGGGTATGTCTTTTCTTTGTTCCGTCGGCTACGAACTAACAGAAAACCAATTCCCCTCTTTCTAGGTCATCATCGGGTCTCGTAAACGTCTACAACTCTACCTCTTACTCCCTCCGCCCGTCCGACGCTTCCAAAACACCTAAACCTATCAAGTCAATAGGCAACCTCACCACCGCGATCTCTGGTCTGAAATTCAACCATGACTCGCAGCTATTAGCCGTTGCAAGTAAAGAAAAGAAAGACTCCATGAGACTTGTATGCCGCCTATTTACTCAAGAGATTCACACTACTCATGCCCTTACTCACAGATTCATGTCCCTACATTGACCTCTTTCGCCAACTGGCCAACACAAAGCACGCCTCTGGGTATCGTCACCGCACTCGATTTCTCTCCGAAAAGCGAGTACGTGGCGATCGGAAACAAGAGAGGACGTGTGCTGTTGTATCATTTGCGGGATTATGGTGCTGGTGCTGATTAGTGCAAAAGGTTTACTCCCGATGAAATGAAAATTCGTTCAGCAGGATTACCCTGGTACATGTTTAGTACTCGAAGCGGAATTAACTGCACCCCATTTCCATCAATCCAAACAACCCGGGAAGATTTGGTCTCAACTGCTAATACCGATCGTGCTACTCGGTCATTCTGTATGACCCCGTTGTCAAGAACTGTATGACAAACTCCAGTCGTCTGGGTCAACTCCCCGTCGCTGGCTGCTTACCGAACATAAACAAATAAACAATTTAACTCGATCAATAACGTTGGGCCTGGAAAATTAAGCGAGAGCGGATCACGGACAATCGAAAACAGTGATGAGTGTTTGATTGCCATGTAACTCCCTGACAACAGAAAATCTTTCTTTCATACACACTCTTACACACCTACATACTTCTATCTGATCATGATCATCATTATTTCATCCACTCCAAATCCAAGGCTTCGTGACTCGTGAGTCTGCTGAGCGCATCGAATGTCAGTGATTCCAACATTCCCGTCATCATACCACCATCATCATTCCATCATTTGAGCATTCATCAAACCATGATTACATTTGTTCAAAGTATCTCGGAAGAACTCTAACCAGCTCACACATCTCGCTTCCGCTTCCGTTGGACTTGTGAAGATTTTGCCCGACTCCGCGCTCATTTGTGAAACTACAAACCTTACACTCTCATCGTTACGAAGAAGAGACCCGAGCGATGTTCGGTACCCCCTGACGACGCATGAATGATTGATGTATCTTTGCTCATTGAAGGGGGTTTTTGCGGTCACTAAACTGTATTTCCCGAAATTTGGTCGAAGAGATTAGGTTCTTATGAATGAACCGATGTATTTCGGGTGACTGCTCCATGGCCGTTCGTTCTGCACTTGGTGTCAGGTCGAAACATGCAAGGGTTTGTTCCAACTATTGCCTTGAGTTTTGGAAACTTCAAAGATCCGTCTTTGTATGCCGTTTGCCGAGCGAGATTACATGAAATCATATATTCGTGATTTCCATCGTCCCGGAAATGCTCGACTGAAGCTGAAATGCAACTAGTCTTATAGGCAGCGCCACTCTAAGATAGCTAAGCCTCGAACAGAAGGGTAAGGGACGTCGGTAGAAATGGGTTATATTGTTGGACTATAACAGCCCCCTGCCCGATTGAAACTGAGATGCTGTCGCTTGTAACCGCAACTGGAATGACCATCGGAGACGACTCAGTCGGCGTTGGGAGCTTTCGATGAAGGCATTTGTACGGTGATATAAGCCCGAGAAATCCGTGGAATCGCGCTGTAACGCATGGCAGCAGGGAGTGAGTGAATGCAAATAAGCGAACCCTCGAGACAACCGATTCCTACCACCGCAGTCTAATAGTTGGCTCAAGTACACTCATGAACCCAGAAAGCGGGCATACGTTTGAATCGGCCGCAATATATTTAACTCATGTATATATAATTCAGAATTATGCAAGACACCTCTGGCATATTGAACATGCTCCCAGTGGTCTTCTCAAAGCCACTCTGACAGCGTTGTCTTACAAATATATAACCCGCCTTGAATGCGAGTGTATCGTATGTTGAAGATCCATATTGCTGTTATTTTCAAGTACAGCCGCGTCGTGGGTATAGAACTTGATAAACGACCACGGAAATCGGGTCATAGGCCATCAAGTTAGAAATAGAAATTGAGATGATTGTCCTGAGTCTGTNGACAATGTAATAGCTCCCTACACGCCGTTCGATGCCATATGCCAACGGCGCTCCGGACCAGGCAAGAGGCAAATTATTGAGGCTTGTATTAATTACATCCGGCGATGTCGAGCTAAATTTATGTTTTCCTCCTAAAAAAATAGCAGGCTCGTCCTACGTGCATCACGACTTCTCCGAGTTGACGGTCGTAGACGGATGTTATTAAAGGGACTCAGTTGGATCAGAATGTATCCCATGAAAAATCAAAATTCAATTTGTACGCCACAATAAAACAACGCGGCCACACAGCATGCTAACACCGCAAGAATGAATCTTCATAACATGTAAGGGAACAAAAGCATTTACGGATTCCTCCCCTGACCGCGCGATCCAAGAGATAACAGAGAGCCCCGACGGCACCAGAAAATACAAGGGACCTGCCACTGTTAGGGATCTAAAACGGCCCACCAAACGAAAACAGTCGTGGCATAGGGTTCGAACTGACTTCAGTACAATCAGGTAATAGACCAGGAACAAGCAGCCGCCGAGTCAAGTCAAGGGATAGTTTCAGTCCAGTGCGAGCTTAGCCGATAAGAAACCCGATGCTCTTCATCCTTAATCTGAGTGGGGTAGACGAAAATGAAGTTGAGTGGCAAGAACTATCATTTGCAAGCAGAAGCGGTCACTTTAATCAGTCCTATTCGTTCCTTTCGAAAGGCTTTGCCTGCTGATATCTCGAAAGCAGATGAGTATAGGACTCCGATATCTAGATAAATGGTTCCAGGTGTTACAAACATCAGATCATCAAATGGTAAGACCTTACTTTGACAGCACGTTCTCTTCCGCCAGGAACGAAGCGGCATATAACAGTAGCTGCCTCGAACCAGCGTTTTGCTTCGTCAAAAAGAGAAGCTCTAGAAGAGACCGGTAAATAGAGTACCACTTCTCATAAAGAGGCACACACCGTAAGCATTCTGTCCCCGTGTTGTAGGTGGTGGCAAGCAACCACTGACGTTCGTCGACTGGGTATCGCTATTTTGGGAGTAGATGAGACAAAAGTAGGCTAAGACACACACTCTCTGACCTGGCCTCCTTCGTGGTGCTGTTCTATGACGGACACTGCCTGTTCAATATATCCAACAGTTTTGACTCGATCACTAGCAGTATTTCTAGAGAGCCCTATCGTGCATAGCCCTCGGAGCCACCGAGAGAAACGTTCAGGACAAAACCCGTCCTTCACTTGTGATAGTGCATGCAGTAACTTCTGCGAACATAGCCATGAGTGAGTATATTGCTCGAAGGTCCGAACAAACCTCCAGGCAGCTATATAGCACTAGAAAGAGCGCAGATCAGCGAAACACGCTGGGAGTGGTCCTCTCATACGGCAATAACACGCGATCAACGTACCGTTTACTGGTGTTCCCTTGTCCGACCACTATTCCTCATGTAACCAGATAGCGTCCCTCAAAATAAGGTATGCGCACCAAGATGTCAGCAATCGCCTCATAGGTATCAGAACCCAAAGCTCCTGATCTAGCGACTTCCTACCCGATGTCAGATGTCACTAGTGCCACAGCTACGCCATGTGGAGGCAGGAGGACAAAATACCTCGATGACTGCCGAAACCTGATCCCATTCTTTCAGCTGAACCCAGAATTCCACCTGAAAGATTCGGAGCGTGTGGACCAGGTACTGGACGTGAGCAGCATCACCATCTTCTATTACCTTGTTCCTATTGATGAGTTCGTCTATTTTGTTCTTGGAGGAACTGATTTCCGCGGCGACGGCACACAACTTTTCCCGCTGCTCGGAAGAAATGGTGAGATTCAGATGATTATCGATCTTAACCTGCTTATCGCACATCGACTAATCCGCCTGATGCTATTGTCTCACGCAGCGAGAATACTGGTTGTGAGTTTAGTCAAGAGATCAGGTTGTCTTAGGAAGGATTCATATGAAACAGAGATACCTCGAGCAGATACTGCGGCGAACGAAGAGTTGATGATGTATAATGCAGCCTCGGGATCCATGTCCGCAGGCGAAGCATCGCAGAATGCTTCAAGCAGCTTCGCCCAATGGAACGTTGTTCATGAGTGGGCTATCCGCTATTGTCGCACGCCATCCGCACTTACTTCGCGTGAAATAACAAACAACTCCGCAATGCGTTCCTCAGATTTGCTCCACTCTAAACATCCTTGAACAGCGTGATTGTACGCTGTCCGCCAAAGCCAAGATACATCTTTTGCGATTAATGGAAAGGATTTCTGCACAACAGCTCTTTCCATTAGAAGCTTGGCTGAATGGCAATATCATCCGTCAGCGCCCGAGGTCACCCTCCTTGTTACCTGCAAATAATACATACCCGCTCGGAAATGGTTCACCACAGTATCCATCAGAACAGGTCTACAGCACACTTACGTTAGCGAAACCATTACGGCAAAAATAGCAATACCTGTTAGCCAATGGTTCCGAAAGCAGTTTCATTGCTATCTTGATTATACATCGAACAAGCGTCATGGCTTCTACGACTGCATCGTTGTTCGCTCCAGCCTCGAGAGAGGAGAGAAGAGCTTCGAGAGCCGAAAGTAGTGCGGGTTTCATCTCCAGTTTGTGGGAGAGTTGCGTGGCCAAGAGGAGCATTTTCCGGTCAAGGCCTGATGCCTTCTGCATAGCTCGGATATTCACGATGGCTTCGATGTGGCGGAGTAAGTGTCATATCTGATGGGGGCCTAAAGAGAGCCAACCTTCATCTTCCAGTCCTGTAGAGGCAGATGATTTAGTCAAATCGTCACGTCTCTGATCAAACAGGGAAGTGCTCAAACTACTCACCTTGATGAATAGCGATTAGAAACATGACATAAAAGGTTGCAGCTTCGTTCGCGGGGCAACGGCGGATCACCGTGGACGCCTTTGAGTATTCTTTCTGTTCAAGGTAACATAACGCGGCTTTCCGATAACATTTCGAATGCGTCACAGATGATTTCTCCTTGAACAGCTGATGGGTGCCAGCAAGAAACCAATCTGCCGCTTCTGACCATTTCTTCGCTTGGTAATGACGGTCTCCGTATTGCCAGATCAACTGAAGACAAGCAAGGGTATCAAGGTGAGGTACACACTTAAAGTTGCTTGATCGAGAACGCACCGTGAGACAGGCAGTCACAGGTACACTCCGAAGCTCGACCTCAGCTTCTTCTACGGCTACATCAATCCGATTTGTTAACCAAACATCAAAGTTCTTCGAGTTACAAAGACACGCACATGTGAATGCAGCCTCAAGTGTCTTCATGCCACGGTCGTGGTCATCATCCTTCGCACAGTGAAAAATCAGCGACAGGAGCAGCCGGTCAATGCTGTCCGATCCTGAGCCGTGGCATTGCAAAGCTCGTTGCAGGCAGAACTGTTTGATCGAAGTGACGAGAGTGCTAAAATAGATCATATGCGATCATCTATGTAACCATCAAGTCGGTTCCATAGTCGACTCTAGCACTCACAAGGGAGTGAGAGTTTTCAGCTCTTGAAGTATGCTAAGTGGGGGATATCAGGCGCTGACCGATGACACCTAACTTTGGGCAGACTAACTCCGTGATATCTGCCTCCGACATTTGCATATGACTGATCACTGACTTAAACGCTTGGAGCGAGGTATCGGTCAAATGAAGAATTGCAAGCCCGACAGCGGCATGAAGACTTACCCTCAAGGAGAGCATTAGCTCCCGCTCCCCTCCTTTTCAGAATAGCCAATCTGAGCCATCGCAGGGCCTGATACTCGGGAGATTCCTTGGAGGACACATTCATTTAATGCTTCAAGCACAAGTTTCTAGTAGTGGACAAAACTCACCTGATCTTTCGAGGAATCTATGGATGGCATGAGTTCATCTAGTGTAGCTTCGGCGTGATCGTAAGCCCCATCCAGGAAATACGCCCTAGCTGTTTCAGTAACGGAGAGATCAGCCTCCACGGGCGAACGATAGTTCATCAAAACATCAACAAACCTAATGTTCTCAACAAGCATATCTAAGAATACGACTATGAATGTGGATAGTCACGATCTCGAAAGTTTCGAAGCCTACCCTCAGGTCTCGTATACCAGGCGCTATCGCTTCTTCCAGCTGATCACTTAATTTAAAGGCATTTCTCAACCAGTCAATGGCGTTCGATGGCTTTAGTGCGCTACGATCCCCCTGCTCTTGAAGGAGCGATTTCCCGATGTAATAAAGTTTATGGATTAAAAGTATTTTCTTGATGGAGAAAACCGTCAGATTATCATTCTCGCGTAAGTTCGGACATGCTCACATCGTGAGGAGGCAAAACGGCGAGACGTTGATCATCACCTATGCATTTTCATGAGCAGGAGCGGCGCAGATCAGAAAAAAATTCACTCATGATCATGTGCGATGTATACTCAGCCACGGTATGATTTCCTTCTTTCCAGGCCTGTCTCGAAGACAGATCAGACCACTGGTTCAACAATCTATTCCCGTACCTACCGCTTCCATTCTGCTTGAGAAGTAAACAATAGTAGCGCATGCGACAGATTGCTGGTGAATCTTATCCGAATCATCCAGGTTCCTTAACATTTCTTCGTACTGCGAACAATGACGTTGACGATTCGGAACAGTAGAGGGGCGAATTCTAACCTTGGCTGCTGCCGTCAGTATGGTGGCCGCCACATTGTTCTTTCCGATTTCTGTATTTGGAACCATTATCCCTGATTTTCATAGGAAGAGATCATCAAGAACATGCCCGAAAGGGTGTTTCCTGTTTTGCTGGCGGTGCGTAAAAGGTGAACAAGAGCTAGAACCAGATCCGTGTCAACTGGGCGTCCTCGGGAGCTCTCAGGAGGTGCAATTGCACCTACTTTGAATGCTCGGCTTCAGTTCTAGCCCCGCTTCTATGAGACGAAATGCCGCAAGCCTAACTGCATGACGAAACGTAGGTGCTCAATGTCCAAGCCTTCCCATTGAATATACTCGGCGGCGACCAAGCTTACCCGCAGCAACGAGAACCGGGCTGTCAGGCGGCATTAAGCGGATGAGTCCAGATATGTTCCAAAGATCAACCCCTGGAGGATAAGAGGTTATCATGCAGTAAGCAGACCCCTTCCAGACTTAGCAAAAAATAAATCAGCAAGCGCCCGCCAACCTTCTTGATCTAGGTTATCAGCGAGGTGATCCCAAGAGCTATNAGACCTCGGGCGCTGATCTGAAAAGCTTTCTGCGAGGGAAGCAATCTGATATAGGTTGTGCTCCAGCGAAGGCCGATTCGGAATATCACTGCCATTGAGTTGGGGTTTGGTCTTCGCAAGAAGATCTGTAAGTCATGAAGGAGTGATCAACGACACGAAACCATGCTAGGGATACCGGGATGCACCCATGATTGAATCATAAGTCTGCTGAAGGTTTGGTAAGACCTTTTTCTTTCGTGCCGACATGATCGCCTAAGGAATTTGTGTATAGCGTGAAAAATATGTNTCGGTGNTTAAGGGAAAGGATCAAACTGATCATCGCCGGATGAGGTGACATTGTCACAAGACGCGAGACACACGTGACGTCTGAAATGGGCTGGTTCGACTGAAACGCGCTGGTTTGCCGGACTACGATCTGTCACCCATNCGAGCTACGGATTATTGACCGGCTAACGGCTGTGCGAAACTCAATCATGGACAACAACCACCTGAATATGAACAAGGAGGTTAAGCTGAGGTTGCCTCCTGACGCAGAGGCTCGGGTCATCAAGGTAGGTGCTGACTCCTCGGCACTAGCCAATATGGTCTGACTTGGTTTTGAATCGTCTTTTAGGAAGCCCGAAAAGAGGGAGTGTTTGCTGGACTCACTTGCGGGCTTGCGTCAGGCAAGCACACGTCATGCTAGCAAAAAAAAATGGGCTGACTAATCTATAACTATTGTCCCATTGTGGATCCATTTCTGCCGCGATCAGCCGTCTTGGGTGGGAGAATGTACGGCTTTAATAGAAACAAGATGATAATGTGTGGAATCCGTAAGCAGTTTTCTTTACTGGATAATTTCAACGATAAGTCTTAGCATTCCGCATTTGGCACCTTTCATACACTCATCAATTCTCGCTGGTCACCAGTCAGTGGCGTTCTCTCCGGATATCTGTTCACCCAGGTAAGTCTGTGTCATGATGTGTCCGAATAGCCCATATCCACGGAAACTTCTTGTCATCTACCTTCATCGTTTGCTACCTTCATCGCCAGAAGTCACCCCGATCTTTGTCTAACACTGGTTTGCGTATTGTTTGGGCAACCCTTACTCACCTCTCCTCCCAATCCAGGCATTTACCTCAACAGCAACGGCGCAGCTTCGCGTAGAAGAAGACCGTCAGCGCAAGGAGCTTCAACAGGTTTCCGAATTCGAAGCCGCCATGGACCCTAATACCAGCTCCAAAGCTCTTTAGAGCCAATAGGAGCAACGTCTTGATGCGTCGAAAGGCTGTCGTATTCGTACCTCCCGCGCTTGTCCGTGGTGCAATCAGAGCAACTGCATACCGCTAATATATTCGCTCCATTTCTCGGAAATTTCAAAGGTCCAATGCGCACATTACCCTGCGACTATTTTTTGATACGAGGTGCACGAACCATCAGAGAAGACTTACCTGGTCTCCAAAGTTGTACCCGGCCGTTATGGAATACGACCATAGGCCCGTCCTTGTCGCTCATTGCAGTCATATGTTCGCAGGGTCGCCAGTAACATCTCGATGATCGTCGAAGGATAGTTGGCCAGACCTCGAGTCTCTTTCTCCATGATCTGTTGAGACCCACTGCCCCCATTTCTGTGATAATTCCCCATGCGACCATTCAGACTATTTCTACTCCGATCTATCTTCCTTCTCCGTGTATTATCTTTTATGATCTTATGGCCTTATGACTTCTACTTTTGAGGTTAGTCCTCACAGGTATATCAGTGTTTTTCCTTTGTCTCGCCCCACTCTATTTGACATGCGTATCTGGAATCAGACTATTCGAAGCTTCATTATTTTGCACATTTACCCCTGTATGTTAGCTCGGCCGTGAATACTTGAATTGTGCTTGCGTGAGGTGGCCGTCAACACGCACCTTTTGGATCAGGTACGCTCTTCTGTTGCGTCCAATTCGGAGTAAAGTCCAAGTGGCACATGCAAGACCTCTGCCTCACTCGAGCCTCCCATAAAACTCGGCAATGGCTCCTGATCCACTACCGTCTTGAGTCCGGTCTGACAGTGAGCAGAGTCTAGGCTATAGATACAGGGTCTATAATGACAGGCACAAATCACCACCTTCTCAATGGCTTTGCCTCAAGCGCATTTGTTCATTGGGTCGGCCGCCTGGAGCACGGCATATGGAAAAAAATATAGTATCGCTTTCATATCGATCCAGTTACCACCGCTCCGAGATACCTGCCAATAGACGGGTGAAAGAGGCTGCAGGCGCTGCGCATTCCCGCATTTTCCGTGGATCAAATCTGGAGCAAGAACAAGAACTCTCCGGTCCCGCCCACTGATGACCTGACGGACCCTGTACAATGAATCCACTTTTTCACCGGTGCGGCGTGGCGTATTGCCATACAGAAGGCAAGGCTATATTGGACCTGGATTCCTTGGTTCATTGTTTCCTACGGTGACAAAGGTGTCGTGTATGTGGTTAATCACCTTGATGTGGTACATTTGTAGCCTAATAATTCTAGAAGCAACGAGCAACCCGGGCCTCGGACACGGATGCGGACTTCCATACAGGCTTCCTCCCTGTGCTTCATTCTTCGCTGACGACGTGCGTGATGGTTTGGCCTCTCAAGTGCCGGCCTCCCGAACATCCACCCCGAAGCGTTCCATTCTTGGAAAAGGGGGTGCAACTTAACTCCACCAAGAACCTTTTTCACTCGCATTTAACCCTTTAAGTATATCCAGGATAATTTTTCTGAATAAAATATTTCCGCTTTCCTTATTGAGACGGCTGCTTTGTCATTCAATCGAAGCGAGCACAGGCTTTGAGCCTGCCATCGGAAGACCCTTTCAGGCTGGGAAGCCGTCATACAGGAGTTTCGCCAGGCTGATATCCTTGTCATGTCAACTGGTGTGGACTGGCAAGGCATAGATCAAACCGCAACCGCAACGAAGTTCCCCTTGAGTGTTCACACAGCCTTTCTTCGTCTCCTTATTGCNAAATAAGTTTTCGCTTAGGCTGTTTTGGGCACCCTTGGATATCTGACGCATGTGTGTGGCCATCTATTAACACCACAAACCATTACCCCTCGTACCAGAACACTTTCCGGTGGCCAAGGCTTCTGTTCTGTTCTGAATTTTCAGATCCCTTCCCCAGTTGCTCGGAACCTCGTGGATCCCTGCCTACCTAGATACACTCCCCATCCGCAACTGGCTATCAGAGGCAATTTATAATAGTCGCTTTCCTTGTTCCACCAGCTCCTAAATCCACAAATGTTCTTCGCCGATTGGGTATCTCCACATTGAGAGTGCCGTCTTTATCGATCACTCACGTCACTGGTCTTGCGCTCAAGTGATGGGCGGGCGAAACTCAATGTCAAGCCTGTGCTTACTCGTCTGAGTAAAGAACGGTCGAATCTTGGATTTCCGACACCTCCTAGGCCTGAAGTTGTATTCTTACGCTATCCTTCTCATCACGTCCCACCCTTTTTTGCTGGCCAAGCCGGCGATGGTAACGCATGCACCACAAGTCAAGGCCCTCTCGGTGCAGTGATGGCTTAGCCAACAATGCTACCTGTACTGTGCCGTCCATCATTCGCGAGGACGACCGGTGGTTACCTGATTTATTCCACCTTCTCAGGCTGAGCTAACGCAAATTCCGGGAGTCTTCTATCGCATTTACTCTCAGGCTAGCGTCCGAATGACAGGTAAGACTAGATGCCCGAAGTCGACACCAGTCTTCCATTTACCATTTACATTTGATATATTGTAACATAAACACAATACTTACCTCTATCCATGGGCCGAACGTCCTTCTGAACTCCGAATTGGATCAAACCTTGAATATTGAGCTCACACGATGCCATGAGCTCCATACACCGGGTTGCTGGGCCTCTTTGAGCGTTGTTAGCACCGCATCGACCGCATCAGGGTTCGATAGACGATCGTCACCGTGTTCCCAACGCCGCTCCAATAGGTATGTATGTATAAGTAAGTGTCGTCGCCCCAACGCTTGTTCCTTGACATATGCAGCATACATGCGAGAAAATTACGCACCTGCGCTCGGACGGATCCTTTACATCTGGTTGATAGGGCATCAAACTTCCCGTCCCGCCGTCCGGAATGATCACTCTTGGGTTTATCACCGGCTAACCTCCTATACCATTTTGAAAAAATTTCCGCGCGTGGCTTTGAATTCAACAGGCACTCATCTTCCTCGTGCGCACTCAATTGGCCCATATATTCTCACCCAGTCATTTACACGCGAGCGGAGCGATCCGAAAACGAAACCTTCTCGTCAAGCGGCATGACACACCTTTACACCATTACCTTCAACCCAACGTTGTTTGTAAACGAGATCCAGGTCTGCTCAGTGCTGTGTGTCACCTTGTTCGGCGAGCTCTCTCCATCACCCCTAAACTGAAGCCCCCGGGACTTGTCCAGAGGCTAACCTGAAACCATCTCTGAATTGAGTAGCAGTATCATCATGATCAGCCAGCCACGGCGGCTAAGCACAAAAAAAAACACTCACACCCCGAATCCGATGCTCACGCCGCCCCAGGAAGCCTTGGAGGATGGAACAGGATGGAACACTCTTTTTTCGTGATGGCATTCCATCACCGTCATGATCAAATTTCCGCCGCCACACCTTCAACTTCCATGGTACTTTTACCGTCCGGGAGGGTGGCATATCTTATCCCAAGAGGGTAAAGTCTACAACTCGCGTTAAAGAAGACTAGCCTCCCAATTAACACAAGCCCTCAGCTTACAGCGTCTAAAAACTCACACGAAGCAATCTCCGAATTATTTTTTCTTTCGTCGTCGTGACTTGTGTGGGTGTGTAAAGAAGGACTTCAATCAAGCGCGGAAAGCTCACCGGTTTCCCCGCAAGTCCCGCACATCCCTCCAACAAGGCTTCCCTCATCTCTCATCTCACTCCATCCGGCAATACCTTTTCGATCGTGGCGTCGGACGGATTAATGAACAACTGATCATGATTCATGATGATGATTATGATTATGATGATCACCATCATTTCATCGTGAGTCGTGACCGTCCCAGAGTCACCCACCCTCTTTCATCTCATCGATTGCAAAAACGGCGCTTGGAGTAATGTTCCTTAAGCCAGAGCCTCGTTGCGCCCCCAGGTACACCACCAACTATCCGATTCGAGCGACAATCTACGTATTATCTTACGCTCTTGGGCGTTTGCGCCTACTATGCCTACTAGTAAAGAGCACCGCACCGAAGGTTAGGTACTGTATCCGATACTTATCGTTATCATTAACCCTCGCCGCCGTCATATCGATGAGCACGGTAATGGAGCTGGGTCTACTAAAGGGGTAGGTGTTTTTCCCTTCGAGCGCTTGTGGTTAAGAAGGCTGTTGCTGTTGTGGTTGTTGTTTGTGGCAGTTCTTCCTTTTGTCTGGGTAATATTCGGGCGCAGGTGCTAGAAGCTGAGTCATTAGAACCACTCCCTCGTATGAAAACTCTGGGTTCTTCTTCTGTTCGGGCTGTTTTAAGTACCATTTTACTACATACTATCAACCCACCGTCAAGTAACATGTGCTTTTTGGGCTGCGGAGGTAGTCAGTAAATCTACTTCCGTTACTAACCAAAAGCTTACGCGCGATCAACACCAAACTGGCAGAGTCCGAGTGTACGTATACTAGTGTTGGTAGTAGTAGTAGTAAGCTAGCGGTAGAGTGACTGATACTTCGGAATTCAATCAATCCATCACCGACCACTCGGAGAGAACTCACCCAGTCCGACGACTGGCGACTGGCGACTGGCGACTGGCGACCGAGACCGAGACCAAATGTTCGGGCCAAACCTGACTCGAAGGTGAAAGGCGTGGTATGGTAGTCAGGGAACAAGTAAAAAAATCGATCTCGTATATAATGATATTATATCCTTGACGAAGCTCAACACCCTTAAACGGGTGAGCTTCGCACGTCAGGCTGAATACTCCGTTACCGCAGCCTGCTCATACACACACGCACATGATGTGTACTGGTCGGGTCAGTAGGGAATCGAATGGTAATCTCCCCGCCTCCTGAGTCCCGAGATCGGTGACCGAGAACGAACAAGAGAAAACTAAACCTTCGCACTTCACTGCGAGGCGATGATGCATCAGGTCTTGCCCTTTAGAAGATTAATTCGCAATCAACACCCACAAGTGCTCCCCCTTCACACTTAACCGCTAACCCGGCATATGATAGCATGTAGTAAACCTACTCTGGGATGAATTCTCTCAGTCCGGGTAACCCTGGCCGACAAAACCGCCTAACAAACCACACACACGCACGCACGCACGCACGATCATTCCGTGGATCAGTGGGTAGAGCACAAGCACGGCTCTAAGTACTAGTCGAACTCTGAACAACTACATCAACTCCACCAGCACTAAGCACTAAGCACTAAGCGCTCAATCCCAGACGGAGACTCGAGTTTTCCCCTTCAAGAGTAACACTCTACCCCATCCAAGCTACATAGTACTACCAATCACCAGTGTCTCCCAAGGTAGTAAGCACCGCGATAGTACGATAAACCCACAGCAACTCGATTCGACAAAACGAACAAGACAACAAGGCTGGCTGGCGCCACACCACATACGCCACAAGGAGGTCATATACTTCACTTGATGCACGAGTCACAGCAAAACGTGGTTAGCAACCGCGCCTCAAGCTTCAAGTTTACTATCCGGGGGAGAGACAACGTTCCCCGTTGTATTATGCACGTTGTCAGTGTGTCGCATTGGCTGTACTGAGTGCTCCCCCTTGTTTTCAAGTCCTTTGCATATGTACCAAGGCACCATCGAAGACGATCCCGACCGTCCAGCCACACGTCAACACGAGTCGACTGAATAGTAAATACCAGGGTGTTATCCTGTCCCGAAGCTACGCCGCGTGAATTCCGGACTTGAACCCTTCAGCTTCAGTCCGCAGAGCGTCATTCTTTGAGTACCCTCAAACGACGTGCAGAGCCGCAGTCGCAGTCATTTAAATGTTCCTTAACGAAGTTCCCAACTTTGACGAACCGAACAGTGACCTCACGTACTCCAATCCCACTTGCACGCATTCAACGGGAAGGCGATATACCCATACACAAACCAGTCAATTAAATTCATTATCAACTTCGAACCCGTCGGTCCAGGTCCCCATAAGCCTATGTACCTTACTTACTTACTTACTATAAAACCACTAACAATAAAATACCAATACCAATACCAAAAACCGAACACTGAATCGTCAATGGTCCAATCATAAAAAAAAAATTGCAAAAAGTGTAAAGTGCGCAGAACCTATTGCTTGTCATCATTGGAGGTGGTATAAATCAAAAAAATGCACGAGTATGAAAAACGAGAATCGAGAATTGAGGAATGAGTCGTCGAACCGTATGTATGTACGTATGCAATTGCGAGTCAAGAGTCAAGAGAAAAATAAACATATGACAGTGCCTTCTTCAAAAACCGAGTCTCAGCCAGAACAATCAACGATGCCAAAAAACCACAGCCAACTAACACCTCCCCCCATACACATACCCCGACGCAT
>JANIEX010000532.1:0-27651 GCA_027627405.1 Leucocoprinus birnbaumii | reverse complement strand
CCCATTGCCTGGGGTAGTGGCCTTGTTGGTGGTACAAGGTAGTGGTGGTACGTTCACCTCTCTCATCTCTATGTCCTCCCCTTCATCGGCCGTTGGGATGCTGAAGGCAGCGATGACCTCCTCTTCCACAATGGCAGCGTTGCCCTTCATTGTTTTCAGCACCTGGCCACGTTTTGGGAGGCGTCCTTCTGCCCCGCTTGCTTCTCGTTGCAACCGGCGCTTCTGTACCACATCGACTTCTTCCCGGCTCACAATTTCTGCCTTTGCCTTCCCTTCCCTATCTCCAGCCTTGCTAACGGCTCCTTCCACCAGCCCTAACGTACCTGGGCCCTCGGCATTGCGAACATTGCTGGGCGCTGAAGAGATTGCCGGCGCTGTATCTTTGTCCTTTTTTTTCCTCGGCAGCCTATTTAGGTCTTGTCAATGGCAAGGTATGTCTTATTCTAATCATTGGCTTACCTTCTTGCTTTTTCTCTTTGCCATCCTCCTCTTTGCCTGCTCCACAAACCCTTCCCTATCTTTTCCCTCCCGCCAATCTACCACGACCGCCATAGCTCCCTGATAGTCCTTGTACACAGCCTGGACATCGGCATCGGCATTCTTCCCTTCATGGAACAGTTTTTTCTGTATCTTCTCTTAGATATGCCTCATCCATTACTAGCTGATGACTTACAAGTTCCACCTTCTTCGCCTCCAAAACATCAAGTAGGTCTCCATTGTGCAATGCTTGCCGAATCGCCCCAGTCAAGTCTTCCAGATGCCGGCGTGCGTCATCGGCAGTGAATGCAGTAGAAGTCGTGGATGCCATTGGTATAGAGGTGTGTTAACTTGCGGGATGGTGATGTCGGCGCATATGATGGTCAATGTTTAAATATGAAAGCCGCACGGCAACATCACGGTGCTTTCCTTTGCCTGTCATGTGACCTTCATTATATTAGCTTATTTCGGCATAACTCAGAATCGTCTCAACCCACGTCCACGGTGTTATCATGGACCCTCCAACTGACCCCCCCCCATGCCAATACGCCCTCCGAATTCAATGTTCCAGTTTCCTTCACAGTTGGTACTACTCCTGCCGGCACTCAGTACCTCATACCATCCTTTCTTCAACCAGCCACAGACGTCGCCCTGGAGGCCGAAGCATTTGTTCGCCGGACAGGTGCCACTAATGCCCCTGGCGGTGTAGGTTTTGTCTTTCTATCATAGCAGCTATCCCTCTAATTGTGAGCTCTCCAGAAACAATCCATGCCATTTATTTCATACATTTGTTGATGGAGGGAAGGTTCCAATGCCCATCATGCCGGTACATCTCCCCATCTGTCATTGCCTGATCACACACTCAAGCACCCTCGCTCCAAATCTCCTTTCCAGAGCCTCACAGATTAGGAACGTCTTGCTCTCCATGCTGAGATTAAAGCCCTACAGACAAGGTACGGCCTCAGCTATAAAGATGCCGGTCATCGACTCTACCTTGCCGAAGCTCGCAAGGCTAGGGTTTTCAAGAATGCCACGATTTCATCGCATGCCATTGCCACAGAGGCCGCCGATCTGATTGAAGATATTGAACAAAAGTTGAAGGCCATTGATGCCGGCACTTCTCAAAATTCGGGCAACCCTCAATCACCCAATATTCCATAATACAAATATTTCATTATCTAGCACAGCCATTTATGTATTCATGGAAATTCAACTATTTTGTCTATACCCCCAGCTGTGTGTCCCCATATCAAGTGTTGATTCCCATTGCTGTTTGAAGGCAATGCTTCCATTCCTCGGTGCTGGGACTTCATGATCGCCGATGTGCCGAAAGCTCATCAGCAACGGCCTGTCATGCCGAAAGTGACACTTAGATTTATTACTGGAACCTCATTATCGTCCTGTGCTGAGTTTTCCCAGTTTGATAACTTGCCTGCCATGCCGATACCTTTAAAGCTATGTGCCATAACTTCTATCGCCAGTGCCGGTGTCACAATCGGCGCCCACAATGCTTCTGTCGGTGTTTGCCGACACGCGGCTGTCGTGTCCACAACATTTACCCACTTCCCCCAGTGCAGAACCCGTACCCCAGCTGCCAGCAGTACTCCGGGGAGGCTCTAGCGGATCCGCTGGCTCGAGGGACTCGACACATAGTATGCGTCCGCTGCATCGAGTCCCTCGATACACTGTAGGTGGACTATGTGCGCACGACCAGACAATGTTAATAATTCCTGGAACGAAGATATGATTATCGGATAATTCATATGTTTCTATATGTTTCTAGGAGTCCCTTACCTTGCCAAGTGCCCCGTAAGCGTAAGGGAACCAGATCTGACATTATGATGCTGACCAAGCTGAGTAGAAGAGTTTTCAGGTTGATGTTTTTTGAGAGTTGGGTTTACGTACGTTTGCATCCCCCCTCCGCCGACACCCTGAAACGCACGACTCACAATCAACTCATTCATATCCCTGGCACCTCCACATAAAATACATCCGATAGCGAAGACGAAGTAAGAAAAGAGGAGGCAATTCTTCCGTCCAAAGATGTCGCTAAGTTTCCCGTAAAGTGGTCTGTCAGACTTCTGAGTATTCGGTCCATACAAGATCGAGATAGCATCCGCACTGAAAGCTGGTCAGAGTAAGCAGGTATGATGTGGCAATCCAGCTCGTCTTCTGAAGTTTCCTGAGGTCGCTTCCGATAGCTGCGTATGCTGTACCAGTACCATGAGAAGTGAATCCTCGTAGAAAATATATGCACTTCACATGATACAACAATTGTTCCGTCCAGTGCAGTCAGGAACACTCCAACAGCCATGGGTATCGCCTATCAAGGTCTTATGCATTAGGCTTTCTCTCTTTACTTCCCAGATGATTTGGACTCACATAAATGAAGTAACTCGTCAGCTTTTTCGACTCCTCCATTCTCTGCTGCTCTACAGTTGACGGGCCGGGTTCATGACGACCATTTCCGCCGTAATTTTGATTCAATGTCTGGGTAAGGAGAGAGGAGGTTTCATCTGACGTGGCAGTCATCGTTATCGCCCACTCCAATGGAATTTTGGGTTTATGTTGCAATGAAAGTCGAAGGTGGGTATCTTATCACCGGTTTGGGAAAGCGGTAAACCGCTCCTATGTAGCGTGAGTCTTGACTGATGATCGGCTATTGCCGGGTAGGGGTCTGTACCTGAGCCGAGTGATGGCCTTGATGATGCGCTCAGAGGCGATCGAGGCTCCGCCTTGAAGCAAAGCAGGGTAAAGCTGATGGTAGGAGATACAACTTACACCAAAGACAGCAGTAGGTCATCAGCATCCACAGGGCTTAGTTGTGCGCAAATTTCGAGGTAGAGGGAAAATAAAAGGTATGATTATTGTTTCGAGGGGCAAGATTAGTAGGCCCGATATTTTACATAGTTATGGGTAACTGGAAAGATTAATGCTGGAGACTTGAGCTATAGGTAAAGCATACGCATACTCTTGTATTAGTACCAACAAATTTAAATCGACAATCCAAATCCTGGTGGACCTGAGGCTGTTGGTTGGGAGCCTATAGGAGGACTTCAAGCCTGAATCACGCAGTGTAATACAAGTCGAATAACATCAATACGCCATTGTATAAGTCAAATCGTACTTTAGTTGTCCGACAGCTCCCATGAGCTTTATCCACTGCTACGATCCCAAGCGTCGGCCAAACCGAGGTATCCAATAGACTGGGTCTTCGAAACAGAATCAGGCCCGGGAGTAAAAGGATGACCAGGCCTTTGGTTGTAATTGCTGTGGAGAAACATGTTGTCGAGATCAATGCCGGGATATCACCATACTTCACATTGGTTCTTGAACACCGGCCTTAGCCTATCCTTGTTCGGGAAAGATGCGCACTGCCATCTCGGCTACTTGGTAAAGATGATACGTGGACTCCTGATCACGGCTGGCAGAAATTCCGGATCTAACTGGTTCAAGGTCAGAGATTTCGGGATTGACCAATCTGTTAATGATTCCAATTCTGACCACTTGCCGTATGTGTTTTCTGTAATGCCAGTTTGCAACCGCCACAGTTCATGCTCATTGTTGACCCAGATCTGACTACGATACGAATTCTACCGCTTTGGGACCGGAATGCTGCGGATCCGAGATAACGGATTGCAGTCAGTGAGCCAAGGTATCGACAGACAGGGTGGGTGCTGCCAAGCGGTCACTGGCGCAAAATATAGCTATCGTTGCTGTTCTCGAGCCTTCGAAGTCAAGTCAACTAAGAAAGGTCATGCTAGAATGGTGAAAAGTGGATGACTGACAGAGGTTATTTGAAAGAAGCTGTCAATTGAAGATCGTCGGTCCGGATCCATCATCACGATCTTGAAAGCCTGCCCCCTATCTCGTTCGCGAGAGTGAACTATTCTAGGTGCATTGTTGTTCTGGATCAGTTCCATACGCTCGCTGCACGACTGGCTTATCAAGTGCCCTACCCTACAATCGGCTGTATCTGCAAAGTCGATTCAATAGGAACGCAGACGCTCACTGCCAGCTGGCCGTGTAGGTATTGGCGATTATCAGCCTAAAATAAACCGTCGGGCAGCGAATATGGTAAGCCAATATCCGTCAGTTATTGACCATTAAGGACATACCACCATTATCTTATCTCTATCTCATTCATGAGTAGTAATCTATCCCATGTTGTTCAGAGTCAGCTACGGATATTGCCGATATCCCAATTTTGGGTAGCTGGTGCACAGTGGATGACTGACTTATCAGTCGACTTACTGGTTCCACGCCCGTAGAACCTATTCATTGGGAAGGCACATAAGCACACATACAGGAACGAATCAATCTAGTGTAACATTACGGGATGTTCATGAAATTTGCACCCAGTGATAGCTGTGTTCTCAAGAAGCACGTGCACTGCACATTCTCGAGTTCAATATCGACAGCCAGTGACATACATGCATTACGTACTATAGAGTGACAATCGCGACATTCATCGGATCAATTACGCATTGTTTATAGTACTTGTAGGCCAACAGAAATTTAGGTAAGGCCCTTGCGTACGAGTCCAATCTTAACAGTATGTTACATAGCCAATGATTCTATTTGGCGCATTGAAGCTCGTCGCTGAATTGAGGAGACTGTCGGAAAGGTGTGGCTCAGATTTCAGTGGTGGGACTCGAGATGCTACGACCTGGGGAATTTCTCTGAGGACATTCGTGCCCTTGAAACAGCTACTCTCAAGTCCAGTATCTCTCCTTCCCCGACTCTGAGTTGTTGCACTTTTTCCCAACCGTGAGGCCATACACATCCTAAGCTACAGCCACAGCTTAGAATTCCAGGTCGAAGCTTGGTGTCTCTACTTGGTGTCTCTACTTCTAGACCTCAAATGGCCTTTGCAGAGGCTTACTTACGTGGTTCACCTGCGAGCATAAATATTGTCGCCTGGCAGATGAAGCCGATTATGCCGCGATCTCAATTCAAAGCAACAAAGTTTGCTAATTTTATCACAACGATGGCAACGGGCGTAGAGCACGTGCCACTCTAGAGCTTTGTAGTCTCTTTCTAGCCTTAGGCCACAGGTGAAAAACCACTCGGCAGATAGGTCACACAGACAAGGCGGTCCTATACACTCGCAGCACTATGAAAGCAGGTCGGGGGTTTGCACATTCCATCTGGAGTATGCAGCCACTTAGGCAGATGCAATGAACCATGAGCCATGATATATGATACCTCTCCTTCATCCACGTGTTGCCCGCTATGGCAGGATCGAGCGAGCCGACTTGATAGCTGTTTCTAAATCGATAGATGGGTTTCATTTTCTTATGAAGGCACAGCCCTGAGTACAAACAGCGCTTATTGTAAGAGCGTAAAAGCGCGTAGAGAACGTGTCTGAGTTTAGCTTCCTCATTCCCCCGGCTGCTCATGGAAATAAGTCCCGAGGACGCATACGGCTTCTTCACATCTATTACAGTGTACAGCGCTGCTGCGCTGACATGGCTGGCATGGATGACCTTCAAAAAGTATACCGCGCCTTGTTATCCTCCAGGTCCAACAAAAGTCCTCCCTTGGATAGGTAGTCTGGCCTTTATGCCAAAGCATAATGCATGGGAGACATACGCAAAGTGGGGAAAGGAGTATAGTGCGTGCTCATCTTTTGTTATTCTGCTGCTTCAACATCGACAGCTCCTTCACAGATTCGGATGTTCTACATTTACAAGGTGCAGGATTGGACGTGATAGTACTGAACTCGGAGGAAGCCTCCATCGATCTCTTGGACAAGCGATCTGCTATCTACTCAAGCAGGTACGCTAATAATTAAGCTCAGCTCTTCAGGGGTCAATCTTGAACCCTCGTAGGCCCGATTTTTCAATTGTTGAGATCACAGGATGGGAATGGCTGATGAGCAACATGCTCTATACTCCTGCTTGGCGCGAGCGAAGAAAGCTTCTCCAAAAGCACTTTCATCCTACAAAGCCTGAGGTCTTCCAGCCTAAGTTTTTCAGTGCGATTCGTGACCGGCTTATTCCCAGACTCCTTGAGCAGCCTGAGAATTGGGTATCCATTCTCCGTCAGTGCGTAAATCCCCGTTCTCTCCTTCATTCAGGGTCACCTCTGATCCGTTTCTCTTTCACTTATCCGTCCCTAGTGTGATCGGATCGACAACACTCTCGCTTGCCTATGGCCTACCTATTGACGAACAAGGTACTACTGGAAAATATGAGGACAACGCTGTCGATAACCCACGGAGCTCTGCCTCCTTAATCCAGCTGGCCGAGGCGGCCGTGGAGACCCTGAATGCCACATATGCTGAGGGTGCCGTTGTAGTTGATCTACTTCCAATTCTTAGATATTTTCCATCGTGGTTTCCTGGCTTAGGATTCAAAGCTAAAATGCCTGGGTGGCGAAGACTTGCTAGGGAGTTCCGTGAACGTCCGTTCGAAGTTGGCAGATCTCTGTTTGTGAGCTATTACGACCTTCCGGCGACCTTCGAGCACAAAAAGCTGATGACGTCATAAAGGCAGAAGGCAAGGCTGAGGAATCATTCCTGTCTTTGTGCTTGGATGATGGAGAAAAAGACCTGGAGGTAGTGAAAGACACGGCAGGAATGATGATTGCCGGTATGTTTGACTTTTAGCTCCTAGTCGCTGGTTCCGCTGAAATCGAAGCAATCCAGGTGGTGTTGATACGACCATCTCACTCTTGCATAATTTCATACTCGCCATGCTTCTGCATCCGAATGTCCAGAGACGGGCTCAGCAAGAGCTTGAGCAGCTTCTCGCAACTGAAAAGCGTGGTGTAATTGAATGGGACGATCGAGAGAAGTTACCGTACCTCACCGCCGTTCTGAAAGAAGTCCTCAGGTACTCAGATATTCATCATCTTTCTACTTTTCATGTCTAATAGTACTCCTGTGTAGATGGCGGCCGGTTGCACCTTTGTCTGGACCTCACGCTGTAATCCAAGATGATGAATACAAGGGATATCACATCCCTAAAAATTCCCTAGTCATACCCAACTCGTGGCTCATGCTTCACAGCGAGGAGGCGTTTGGATCGAACCCTGACCGGTTTCGGCCTGAGAGATTCTTGGATGAGAAGGGGCAGGTAAATCCTGACGTAAAGGACCCGCGCGACATCGCTTTCGGTTTTGGACGACGGTGAGTGCACAAAATATGTGAGCGGGTGGTATAGGAGCTGATTCAATCAACATTGTTCTACTCCCGAAGGGTTTGTCCAGGAGAGCACATTGCAATGTATAATCTATTCATTACTGCATCCCACGTTCTGTCCACTTTCGACATCGAATATGCTGTTGACGAAAACGGCACAGTCAAAGAACCCTCTCTAGACTGGCCTGATCTAGTGATCTGGTACGTTGTTGGCCTCTTCCTCTCTCCGTTATTCATGCCGTGGCCTCTTATCCACCCCATAGCCCACCGCTGCCTTTTGATTGCAAGTTTGTCCCTCGCTATAAGTCCGAGATCTAACCAATTGAGCTGAGTATATGGACCGAGATTGACTGATTCGTGCTCCTAATACATGTGACATATTGTGCCAAGTCAACCGTGATCAGACTCGCATGCGACTTCCACCACTCGATCTCATATTCTACCGACCTTACTGAGACTGGAGTTTTCTGACTGCTACCTGTACATAGTTAGTCCAAAAAGCACTTGGAACCTGAATCTGAATCGGCGCTTAACCGTGCACCCATGTCGAAACATTGACCCATCAAGAATGTTCAAGGTGCTCTTGCCTTATGGCGCTATTACAAGTAAAAAAAGATAGTGCATTGCCATAGGAGTGAGTTCGTCTTGACTGATAAGAGTATATATAAAGGGTAGGACGGATTCGTGGTTTACCTCTATCACATATCGGCACTCCTTTGACATGACGTCTCGTAAGTACGTGTAAGTGGTTTTTTCTGGGAAGGTCGAGTACCCGTCCATTCCCAATTATACTATGAGGTCCGATGCATAATTCAACGAGGATTGCCCCAGCGTGGCGGCCTTGCATGGGCGAAATAATAGGAGCCATATTACATCAATAGGGGGAGATAAATAAGTAGAAATTATTACTACACGAAGTCCTCGACAAAGCGAATGATCCTTTATCTCCTCCTCCGCAGCAACGAAGTACTATATCCCTCCCAAACCTTCCCAAGCGCATAACCAGCATCCCTCACACGCCTCGCCTCATCCTCCTCTTCCCCATCAACCCTCCTGAGAACACCAGCTCCTCCCGTTGGAGGATCAACACTCGACGCCGTAGAGTTACTACCCAACAAACCAGGGAAAGGCGCGATATCGGAATTGCATACCGTGCCCTCAGCAGGAAGATTTCCAGAAACAAAGTATTCCCGTACATGCGTATGCGTACAATTTGATATGACGCCGAAGGAACTGTGCTGTGAACGTACGTTTCGTGTTAGTACTCTACACAAGAAAGGGCTTTGACTATTACATACACCGGGGGTATCTAATGTCAGGAGACGAGAACCGGGAAATCTTGCAACCATCATTCGTGCACTGCGCAACTAGATTCAGTACCTTAGCTCACAAAGGTTGTTATAAAGGTACTCACGAAACAATTGACGTTGCCGGGTCTATAGCGGATATGAACATCAGTCACTGAGGCGTAGCTGAGAAAGATGATCACATACCAGCAGTGTTTCCAATGAAAAGCATAGGCGAACTCGTATTCGCACCGACAGGACCCTGGAATCCCTTCTTCACCTTCGGCCACCCCGCACAAGCAATATGCAACTGGGCCCAACCATTCGCCCATTCACTTTGGCTGCTGAAATCCTCATAGTAAATCCTAGCAGAGGCAACGTCATCAGGAATATCCACTCCATCCGAGCAAGAGATACCCGTTCGAGCTTCCATGTTCGGAGCCTCCAAATCTTGTTCACGTGTCTCTTTGTCATCGCAAGTGGAACCAGAACAAGAGCAATGGAAAATCGGTGTCGCCATTATCTCCCACATTCTTGTCGGATCTCGTTGGGGACTACCCAAGTCACGTAAAGCTTGAGCCAAGGAGAACCAGCTGGTATAAGGGCTGTAAAGCGACAAGAAGACTTGTCCTCTGACTCTGGGATAGTCGACGAAGCCGTAGGATGTGCCGTTGCTGTAGGGAATGGGGTTGTCGATGAGCTCTTGGTAGATCCTGGTGAGGTTGGCCTTGATAAGGGATGGTGAAGGCGCCCAAAAAGGACAAGCAGATTCTCCAGCTGCGTGGCAACTTTCAAAGAAAATGTCCATGGTTTTGGGAGTGTCGATGACGCTGTTGTTCCATAACGCTGAAACGAGAATGTCAGGAAGCGTGCTCATCATAGTATAATGCTGATACTTACTGGAATAGTAGTTATCAGAATCGACTACACCGTCCAAGATGATCCTTTCGAATTTGTCCTATTTAAGGTGAGCATAGCATTATAACAGAGCAGGAGTGGTACTCACAGGGAAGAGGGAAGCAAAAGTGGCACCGAGAACTGTTCCATATGAGATACCCCAGTACATCAGCTTCTCCTGCCCATACGCATTAACGATGCTCAGCATATCATACGACGTCTGTTCAGTAGTCATATAACCCAACCAATCGCCACCGCGGGCTTTAGCCTGCAAGTTACTCGTCCGAGCATATGCCCATGTCCATTCCAGAGAGTTACCCGTTTCGCCCGTAGAATTGCGGAACGAATCTCCAGGGCCACCGCGAATAAAACCAAGTGAACTGTCACTGTTCCAGACCTCTCTTTCACCATGACCTGGAGCGTCCCAAAACTGAATCTTGGGTGTTGATCGTTGGACACCACGAGGATCGAATCCAACGATGTCAAATTCGGGTCCTATGATCGTGGCGAAAAAGTCTCCTGCTTCATTGATGAAGTCGACTCCGCCGCCACCGGGGCCACCTGGGTTGAAGAGGATAGGTCCTCGATAGCGTGGATCTGTCCCGTTCGTTGAATTGAACGAAGAATTGGTATATGGAGAAGGAACCCGGATGAGCGCTATTGCTGCGGTTTTTGATGAGCTGTTTGATTGATCTAGATGATCCAAGGGGACGAGCAGCCGAGCGCATTCACGGCGTAATGGTTGGTAACAAGGGTGCCAGACTAGGTTTTCAGTTGGTTCAACCTGCATGATTATAAGCTCAGTGACTTGAGTAAGTTGATCGATGACAAGAGAGACTGACGTCAATCCAGTAAAACTGTTGAGAGGAAGTGTTTGAAGCACGAGCTTCGAGAGAAGAGAAACTGGCCCCCACAGCCACAGTGAACTCAGTCAGGAGTAGCAGCGATGCAGCCGCTAGAAGAGGTTTTGCCCATTGGCCGGGCAATAGAAAGTGCATGTTTGGGTCTTATTGATGAGAAGCTTCAAGCGATCGTCGATGATCTACTGTCGGTATATCAGGATCAGCGATCCTTAGCGAAGGTATCACCCACCTTTGAGCTAGAAGCCTATTTGGGTCTCTGTCTTGGTATGGCGACTCAATACTAATGCGTTGCATCTTATATACCAAGAGAGAAATGGCCAGAGTAGAACTGGCTCCATGTCCGAGGCAAGGCTTAGCACTGATTTCGACCCTTGAATCTAGTGGCAGGGAAGTAATGCCGAGATTGGTTGAGTAGTAATCTTGTCTTGGCAATATCAGCTCGCCACACATGTCATTGTCGTTGGATTCGAAAGTATTCCTTGAGTCTACGAATCTAGTGTTTTTCTCGATCGTCGCTTTTGCAGTTCAGTTACAATATCCTCGGAAGCTCGAGTTATCGTCATCCCAAATTTTGAAGTTAAGCATTAGAGTAGCTCATTAGAGTAGACCAGAGGGCGGCCGAGGCACTATACCAGAACGCCCAGTGGTAAGCTGCTGCGAATCGGCGCGCTTCCGGCAATCGTGCAGCTCGCCAAACGTGAAACTCTCCGAGTGATCCGGGCGCCGGCGTTGGCTAGGTTTATGGAAGCTAAATCACTGAAACACAGGAAAGTGGAGAGGAAGAGCGGTACGGTCGTTGGGGTAAGTAAGAGTGAGAGCGCAGCACAACATGACACCGGTTTTGCATCGCCGCCTTGAGTAAATGACGTCACGCGCTTCGATTATTTGTACTGGTTTGCCCTGGAGACGCTTGAAAGCCATTGCCACTGTATAAAACGCAAAAGAACTGCTTTCGAGAAACCTATGAGGAGAAGGGGGAGCTATGAGGCGAAAGACTTCACCGACCGACTAGCCTAGCCATCTTGACTTCCATCGGATCGATGTCGATCTTCGAGGATGTTCTACTCATGACTCAGAAGTAAGCCAAGAGAACAGAAGATCCAGCACATTTAAAGGCTAAGTGCCGTGCTGCGGTCCTACTATGCAGCGTGTCCCCCTGGGGGAAACGAAGTAGATCTTCCGTCGAACCCGATTGCCTTCTATTGTCATCATGGAGCATTATCCTCGGAATCGTGAGGGGCCAAATTAATGTTCAGAAGGACTCAGAGATTGAAAAAAAGAGATTAATGATCAGCATTGTCAGTGAATTCAAAACCACAGGGTCGGAGGCATCGGCTCTGTATTATCGTCTTGGCCAGCGCTACCGCTCGAAACCTCCCCACACACTTTATTTCGAGGGAGACTCACGACCTTGACGAAAAATCAAGAAATAGTGAATCTGAAACCCCTCCAAAGATCCAGACATCTGAGCTCAGAATTTCCGGTAATATCCTTCACCTCCCATCGTTCTTCTTAGTGTGATAACTCTAATGAATATCAGTTTAATTGGATCGACGCTACCTATCAATGCCCAATATCTACAGCACTAGCATATAAAGAATCAACCCACGAAGTGAGGCATTTACAAAGTCTGCCGAAATGCGTTTTACACGCTAGAATTATTTCATCAACTGCTTCTTCAGGCGTCAATACCTTAAACCTCAGAATTATCTCTTAAGCAGATCATAGAATTATTTGATTAATGATATAATGCCCACCCAATCCAACGATCTAGCTTTAGCGATTTTCGCTCTGCTGTCGAATACGAAGTTGATACGAATGAAGGACTTGGATGAGAAGGCGGGAGTTTGATCCGGTCAACGGCCGGACTGAGCTCTGATGGCACTGATTTACACGTAGCTTAGCGCTCACCGCAGTATCGGCGCCAATTACCTCTACTTACAACTCCGCCGTTCTCGTATACCCAGACGCTCGTCGACAAGGGCATCACACCTCTGAAGAACCTCACAGATATATTCATGCAATGCCTCTGTGTCCTGGACTATCCGAATTGCCATGACATCCTGCTGGCTTCCGATCCTATACCGGTTTTGAAGCTATTCACTAGGAGGACATGTACCCCGAATTTACTTCTGGCCGCGCCAGACGAAGGGTATCTGGCAGCCGAATCATCAATGGTACTGTATGATTTCTTCAAAGGTTCTCATGGATCGGTGGCATTTGACTTACGTACGTTGGCAGGTTCTAGCCTTGACAATAAGCACCATCACGGATACCAAACGAGCCTCACTGATAGCTTGAGCCACTCTTTCTTCCCCACCACCATGGGCTTCTTGCAGTTCGCAGGATATTGCGGCCTAGCCGCTTTGACTTTTCTCACCTGGGTTATCTATAGGAACGCTTCAGCTCCTCGGTATCCTCCAGGCCCTCCCAAATGGATTCCATGGGCGGGTAGCTTGGCATACATGCCGAAACATAACCCTTGGGAGATGTATGAGAAATTGGGAAAGGAATGCAGTAAGACATGACTTCTGCTTGTCCGTCAAATAAGTTTTGATTTGACTATTGGGCAGATTCGGATATAGTCCACTTGCAAGGTGCTGGCATGAATATCATTTTACTCAACTCCGAGGAGGCTGCTATGGATCTTCTAGACAAACGTTCGGCCATATACTCGAGCAGGTACGCGTTTCTAGCTCACTTCGCTACGTGGTAAACTTCTCACTACGTCCTCTTCAAGGCCAGCATTCTCGATTGTCGAGACTTTGGGATGGGAATGGCTGATGAGTAACATGTTGTACACCCCGGCATGGCGTGAACGACGAAAATTGTTTACCAAACACCTACACCCTTCAAAGCCTGAGCTTGTACAAGACAAGTTCTTGTCGATGATTCGTGACCGACTTATCCCGAATCTCCTCAAGAATCCGGAAGACTGGGTAGGAATCTTCCGACTGTAAGTTCTCAGCCCCCTGTTCGACTTATGTACTAGGCTCATCCTACGACATCCAGTGCAATAGGCTCGACTATTATCTCACTCGCCTACGGAATCCCACTTGACTCCGAACCCTCGCGCTTCACCAGTAGTCCCGCGTCCACGACCAAATCGGACACGACCAACCGCCCAACCATGGATTCGCTAATTCAACTCGCAGAAGCCTCTGTAAAGTCCATCAACACCGCATACGCCGAGGGTGCAGTCATCGTGGATCTCGTACCGGTACTCAAGCACTTCCCTTCGTGGTTCCCTGGGTTAGGGTTTAAAGCCAAGCTACCAGAGTGGCGAAAGCTTGGAGCAGATTTTCATAACCTTCCTTTTGATGTTGGTCGGTCGTTGATTGCGAGTATCTCTCTGAGTCGTACGCCAGAGAACAGCCACTGATAAATTTCTATTGCAGGCAGAGGGAAAAGCTGAGGATTCGTTTATTTCGGCGTGTTTGGAGGAGGGTGCGGAGAGTGATGTGGAAGTCGTGAAGGATACTGCTGGGATGATGTTTGCAGGTGCGTTTACCATGTCTCCACGTCGTGCAGCGCGCCTGATGTGCTATTCATCCTTGTTTAGGCGGTGTTGATACAATGCTCGCCGTCATCCATACGTTTGTACTCGCAATGCTTCTCCGTCCCGAGACTCAGAAACGCGCCCAGCAAGAGCTCGATCAACTCCTCGCCACAGAGAAACGACACGTAATCGAATGGGAGGACAGAGACAAGCTCCCATACCTCACCGCCCTAGTCCGCGAAGTCCTCAGGTACTTCCACCCACCTTACGATCCCCATCCAACTGACCCGCTCCGTACCCCAGATGGCGACCAGCCGCACCTCTCGCAGTACCACACGCCTCAACTCAAGACGACGAATACAAAGGATATTTCATACCCAAAAATTCAATGATAATACCAAACGCGTACCTCATGCTTCACGATGAAACAAAGTACGGGCCGCGTCCTGAGGAATTCCGTCCGGAGCGGTTTTTAGACGAGAGTGGGAAGTTGAAGAGTGGTATGAAGGATCCGGCGGATGTGGCTTTTGGTTTTGGTCGCCGGTGAGTGCTACGTTGTACTGGAACTGTACGAAGGGAGTGAGCGTTGATTCGCCGTATGTAGGGTTTGTCCTGGGGCTCATGTGGCTCTTTATGCGGTTTTTATGGTCGCTGCGCATATTTTGACTACGTTTGATATCGAGTCCGCAGTCGATGAAGTTGGTAATGTGAAAATTCCGTCTTTGGATTGGCCGGACCTGATCATTTGGTACGATCGAGATTTCACGATTTGTATATCGTTAGCACTGAAATACTTATACCTGGTCCCATCATCAGCCCACCATTGCCTTTTGAATGCAACTTCATTCCACGCGAGAGGGCCTGAAGATGCTGTTGAGAGACGGTGCAGCTGGTTTGATCTCTATGTAATTGCATTCAGTCCGGAAATCGTGACGGGTATAGGTCGCTATTAGTTATCTGGGCGAGCTCCCGGGAAACGACGAGTGTTTGGACAAGTGTCAGATAGATGTTGTATTGCGTCCTATTACTCTGAACCAATCTGAATCGATGGGCGTCAGTTCCACGACTGGCGCTTATTACCGCGCTTCCTGTACTGACACAGGAATTATGCAACACCTCCCGAGCTGTGGAAGAGGGCTAGAACCAAAAAAAACCACCCCTTGTGGAAATCTTCTCGACTTAACTGCATCATGCTCGTCAGGTGTCAGCATCTTGATATCTACCATCCATCAATTCATGAGCATTATTCTACTATCCAAATGAAAATACATTTCGTTTTCACTCTAATAATCAACTTGCCTTCGTCATGCCCAAGCCTGTCAGTCGCGATTGAGTATCAGATATTGGCATTCACAACCCTGACATCCTTAGATGGCATAGAGATTGGCTTGTGGCTCTCCAGACACTCAGTAACAGCAACTGGAAAGGCAGCACCTACTCGATCAACTGACTATTAATAGCCGTTTTGTGAACGCCTCGAGCTGTCACGAGGTACTAGCGCTGGTCAACGCGCCCGACGCCTGCTCCTCTTCTTCCCCTCTTCCCACCACCGAAAGCTGACCGGATATTCACATCTCTATTCTACCGGGCACCATGTCCCCCCGGAATGGTATCTCTTTCACCAAACTTAAACGATTCTTCGGTAAATCCAAACAGGGCCCGGTCGCTGCCACCAAGTCCGGGTCTGCTTCCTTGGCGGCTCCGTCCTCCGAGTCCGCTCAGCAACCTGTATTTCCTACCCAAATTTCAGTACCAACAGGGTCGGAACAGCTTCTGGCCACCGCACCTTTATCCGATCCATCCCTTCAAGCACCTGCTCCTGGACTTCCAGTGACTGCGTCTGCACAGCACTTTTCTTCAGTCTCCTCACCCAATCCATCTGCGGTATCTCATGAGATAAATTTGAATCACGATCCCCAAGGGTTGCACTCGGGAAATCTGACACCCTCTCCGTCAATCCAAATTCTCCCCTCTTCCACTACGTCGCCTCCCGCGGAATCATATCGTTCCGTTGGACCGCAATTGGCATCCTCTCTTCTTCAAGCACCACCTCTTACTAGTACTGCATTTGTACCTCATGCCTCACCCTCAAACCCAACAACTCCTAATATTCCGGAGCGTGGAATGTTCGATCAGGCGCAAGGCCTAGTTTTCAACAACTCCCACTTCGCCGTCAACAACAACAGCAGCAATCCTCATTACTATAATGCCTCCCCTACCGTTGGATATGGTGAGGTTCCTCGTCGCTCTTAGACCTGCATTCCACCCATTCATACAATAATCGATAGGGCTGAAAGAATTGCTCGATCACTCGATGCCGGACGCGTTCCATGACTCCGCCGCCCGAGATCCTCCACCCAAATGCCACCTCGGTACTCGCAAGGAATACATCGCAAAGGTTACCGACTGGGCGCTCGGGAACACCGATCTCGAGAAGCGCGTTCTCTGGTTGCACGGGCCCTTTGGCATCGGCAAGACCGCCGTAGCGCAGACTAGTGCCGAAGCCTTGAGGGCCTCTGGGAAGCTTCTCGGGACACTATTTTTCTCGCGTTCCAGTGCGAATCGCAACAATCCTTTACAAGTCTTCACCTCCTTTGCCTATCACATCGCCACGCAATGTGAGGCATTTGCTGCCATCATCGACAAGCGTATTCGAAATGATCCTGCCATCACAAGGAAGTCGCTCGCGACCCAGTTCCAAGAGCTTCTGGTTATTCCTCTTAGCCAGATAGACCCTACTAGGAAGAATCTCAGTGGACGAGTGGTGATAATCGATGGACTCGATGAATGTCGAGGAGTATCAGAACAGCGCGAGATTATCAAGATTATTGCTGCCTCCGCTCGGAATTGCACTACACCGTTTCGCTGGTTTATCACGAGTCGGCCAGAAGAGCACATTATTCATACCATGACCTCCCCCTCCGTATCGCCCATCGTCTCCTGCATCGAGCTCCCTGTGTCTCGTGAGATTGATCACGAGATTCTCCTCTATTTGACAGACGAGTTTGAAAAGATCCGCGAACAAAGTGGTCTACTTGAAGAAGATTGGCCGTCCGAAGACGCGCTTGCTCACATTGTTGAGCGTGCTGATGGCCTCTGGATTTACGTCTCGACCATCACACGCTTTGTTAGCGACAACAATTCGTTTGGGCCCGAGCATCAGTTACAGCTTGTCCTCAAATTTACACCAAACCGTGGTGAAGACGGGACAATCAATCCGCTTGCAGAGATGGACATTCTTTATACCCTTATCATGGAGCAAGTCCCCACCACTATTAGGACTACGCTCCGGAAGATCCTTCTCCTTCATTCCATGGACGTGAGCTATTACGATTCACTATGCATTGCCACCATCCTTGGCCTTTCTGTGGAACAATTTCGCCGATGCTGTGCTTCTATCCAGTCCGTTATGAAGCTCACCAATTCTAACCGCTCCGATATTCATATAAGTACGATGAAGCTATACTTCTACCATGCATCATTTCTTGAGTTCTTGACCAATCCCGAGCGGTCCCGGGATCTCTGCATTCATGGAGCATTCCTGACTGGTATCCGAGAACCGCTCCTTGAATCATTGCATTTTGCCTACTCCCGTACACAAGGTAGAACCTTCATAACTCGTTCATTGCATGAAATGACGATATTGCTCCCAGATCCTTCGGAGTTTGTATTTCCATCTGGGAGAGTTTTACCAGAGAACATCAAAGCCAGTGATCACCATGTATTTGCTTTGTGCACTTTCTGGAGGTTATACTGTTTGCCGGGTCACCCTATTGATGCCCCAACTGCAAAGTCTATATCTCAACTTCCGTTTCGTAAACTATTCAGTTTTTTACCCCATGACATAAACACTGTTATCTCCTATGAACACCTTCAAATCATGATGCAAAATGTAGGTTCGACCCCCTCTTTAAGCTCAGAGTTCTTGCTAACATTTCCACTGGGATCTCATAGCTTCCAACCGAATTCCAGAACAGGCTTGTACGGATAGTCAAGTGCCCCACTCCAGGCTGCACAAGTACCAGAGATGTGGTTATACTGGGTGAGGGAGAGAATGAACTGATTGCTCCATCGGGTGGTGATTGCCTGCTTTGGGTAAATACCCAGATGGTATGTATTCACTGCTTGCCATACCCTCTTCTGGAAATTCTGATCATATCACTTCAGCTGGAAGAGGCTGGCGTATGCCCTTGTGGCAGCGAAATAGAGGGCAGGGCACAGAATATATAGTTGTGGATTGTGTTAGTTACAGTAACCCGGCCGGTGACCAATCGGACAGTACTAGTAGCAAGTTGTGCATGCTTGTGCACGTTAGGGGAGTTTGATGTGCCTGCCGTAACGTGTTTTCCGTCATTTTATGGTCTTATAGAAAGTTGAATCGAAACAGCGTGCCACCTCTGACTATACAGACATTTGTTACAATCCAGGTTCAAATTTAAGTCGGCTGCATATTAGCACTGAAGACGCCACTGGATTTAACGAATAGAATTGTATCAGAGCTTCAAATCCAAAAGAACGGTCCCGCCGGAATATGAATAAATTTTGGATGCCTAAAGGTATTGAGGGGAAAGAGATGCCCTCAAATATGCCCCAGCCTGTCAGGTCAATGAAACAAACGCTCAATCTCATTCGTGAGCAAACGAGCCCCACTAATTCTAAGTCGCTGCCTGAGGCCACCGCTGACAAACTCCAGAATGGACCTGACCTGCCCCGGCCCAGGCCGCACGCTAAATAAACGCATGTGATGCTCCATCACTGCCGGGACTGCGTCTACTCACCATGGGCTGAGCTCAAACATATCGCTTGGTCCACTCATCCCCAGCAACTTTCTTCGAAGTATACTGACCGACACACAAGAAGTTATCCTCGCGAGCACATTCTCATCTGGCCAAAGTTTGCTGGGTATCCTGGGTGTTAGAGTCAATAATCTCGAAGATCTGTATACTCTATACGTGTCATCTTGCGACTTTTGACCGAAGGTGCCCAACTGGCGATTGTTTCAATCGTTAAGTCGGCGAGATTGGTGGTTCGTGAGGCTACATGTCACCTCGATGGCTTATCGTTGACGATACTGTATTGCCACAGTTCTGATGTGATCCAGGCACGCTGTGCGCCTGATCATGAACGCGGTGAAATCTCCCCTTATCATAAGGCGACGTTTGACTAACAGAATCACCTAGGACTGCACTGCAACAACGTTCGCCATTCCAGCTTTCCGTGCACCACCATTCGTTTGAACGAGAATATCGACAGCTAAATGCGACTATTTATACACCCCCCGGGGCCCGCACCCTCTTTCAGCGTTTTTCACAGGATCTATTGTACCTTACAGCTCTCCACCCCTCCTTCCTTTGCGTATGTCTCTCAACCAACTATTCACATCTACCTCCTGACCCAACCCATCTTTATCAGCTTTGTGCCAACCGTTGCTTCACGGATGCCCTGTCAGTTCTACGAGGCTTCACCACCAACTTGATATCACAGGGATGACCTATCACAACAACCTCATAGGCCACTGTTACTCTCGCTGCATCGACAATGGGTCAAAATCTAAAGAACTCGCCATGTACTTTAGGTACGGCTTGCTAGCCCACTTCAGTGGGTTATAGAGTCCTCACCTTAAGCTCTTCAAGGCTGGCATTCTTGGATGGAGTGGGGGTGATCGATGAGCAACATGTTGTACATCATAGCATAACGCGAACGATGAAAACTGTTTCAAACCATTTACGCCTTTCAAGGCCTGTGCTCGTTCAAGAAAACCCCTTGTCCACGATTTATGATCGATTGATTCCGAATTTCCTCAAGAATCCGGGAGACTTGATGAGTATTTTTCAACAGTGAGTCTTAAATCCCGTCTCTCAACTCACGTACGAGGCTCACACTACCGCATCTAGTGCAATCGGCTCAACGACCACCTCACTCGCCTACAGAATTCACCCGATTCTGAACCCTCTCGCGTCTCCAGTAATCTTACGTCCACAGCCAAATCAGACCCGATAAACCGACCAACCATGGATTTGCTCATTCAATCAGCAGAACCGCTGTAGGGTTCATCAATGCCACCTATGCCGAGGGTCCAATCATTGTCGATCTCATACCAGTACTCGAGTACTTCCCTCCGTAGTTCCCTGGGTTAGGCTCAAACGTTCAAGGCCAAGGTACTAGAGTGGCGGAAACTTGGAACGAAGTTCCATAACCTCCCTTTTGATGTTGGTCGACCGTTGGTTGTGAGTGTCCTTCTGAATAGGAGGATACCAGTAATAAACACTGAGAGATTCCTATCAAATGCGGAAGGACAGGCGGAGGATTCGTTTATCTCCGCATGTTTAGAGGAGCGTGTGTAGAGTGTTGTAGAGGTTGCGAAGCATACTGTTGGAATGATATTCACGGGTGCGTTTACCTTTGTCTCTTTACGTCGTGCAAAGTGCCTGATGTGCTGATTGTTATCCTTCAGGTGGTGTTGATACGACGCTCGCAGTGATCCGTACATTCGTACTCGCGGTGCTTCTCGAACCTGAGGCTCAGCAAAGCGTTCAGCAGGAGTTCAACAACTCCTTTCCACTGAAGAACGAGTAGTCGAATGGCAAAACAGAACAATGTCCTCAGGTCCGATCACTTACGCCACAATCCCTACTCAACACCCACCAACCTTCGTCATTCCTCAGAGGGCGGTTAGTTGCGCCTGTAGCAGTATCATATACCACAATTCAATATTCAATGATGAATACAAGGGTGCTTTATCCCCAAAGATCCACCGATCATACCAAATTCATTGCTCATGCTACACAACGCTGCGATGTAGGGGCCACATCCCCATGAATTTTGTTCGGAGAGTTCTTTGGATAGGAGTGTATAGTCAAAAGAGCGTAATGAAAGATCTAGCGGACGTGACTTTCAGTTTTGGTCGTCGGCCGTAGGTGAGGTTGTGTCATCTGAGAGTCATATGGGAGGAGGCGCTGATGACTCCACTTTATGTAGGATTTGCCCCAGAGCTCATGTGGTCCTTTATGAGTTGTTTCTGGCTGCTGCGCACATTTTGTCAACATTTGATTTTGAGTGCCGTCTTTCAAGCGGCCGGACTTGATTATTTGGTAGGATAAGAGGTTTTATGGCTCACAGACCAAGATGCTGATGAGATACTATTCGGTTTGCCTATAAGCCTGCCCTGCCTTTCGAATGCAACGTCGTTCCTCGAGAAAAGGTTGGAAGATATCATTGACGGCTAGGTATGGGAAAGCAATTCGACCTCTGTAATTGTAAGAGGTTTTGTTGTGTCGTCCACGATCCACTGATAGACTTTTACGCGGTTTCCTCATCAGCCCACCATTGCACTTCAGAAGAAACATTTTGCCTTCGGAAAGGCAGAAGATCGAGCTCTGAGCAATGCGAGCGATAGTAAGCAGTCTGGCTAATAGACGTTATTACATTATTATACTGATTCTCTTCGTCTCCCACCATATTCTTTTATATTAATCATTCAATTGTCCTCGGCTGTTGCGATTGCTCGCTCCGATCATAATCAACCTGGACTACTTCCGAGCGACGATAATGTTCACTTGCGCGTATCTTAGATGTATCTTAGATCCAAGATTGATTTATTTGATGCAATCTTTTACTGGTAAAATACAAGAATCACCAACAAGTCTTGAACAGCTCTTTTTCGGGCTGTGAATCTTCACGGAATCCGAGATCCTGACCAGAATAGTATAAAAATCAGCTCCAACCAATTCCTCTCGTGCAACTTTTCCCTCCTGAAGCACGTATTATCAAGCCCGAGCCAGTTTTCTCGGAGTAGATGTGGGTTACTTCTCGATGCCTCAACCTTCCTCTGATTATTTCTTCCCAGATGAAAAGCCATATAGCGCTACTGGTTACTGCCTTCGATTTGGTACGAGTGGTGCTGTGCGCCAGAGTAGCTCCCATGAATGTCACCGTGGATGATAACGCTGTGGATCCGTCCACGGGAAACGGCATTCTGTATTTCTCACAGTCCCAGTGGCAATTGTTGGATGACTCGGTGCTCTCCCATCCTGACGATACAGACTGGTACGATGACACCGTTCATTATACCCAAGTAATTCTTCATCTATTGTTCAGCATCAATTGACTGACCATCAGTATTAGTCGAGATCGCCAGCTACTGAGCAGAGTCCTGGCGGACGAGCCCAGTTCAGCTTCAATGGTGCTTTTCTTGTATCTGTGTCTTATTGTTCTCATTGACACGCCTTTAGGCACGGATGTTTACATCTATGGCGTTCGATGGCGCTATCTTTATCAAAATATGACACTCTCTGTTGACGGAGTAGTGGTTGACAGCTTCTTCAGCATTCCTGACACGATCAGTCTACAAGTGGAAGATCATGTCCTGTTCATGCAAGCTCACTTTCCGCCGGGCCCTCATACTATTGTGGTTGAAAATGTGGGTGTGGACGATGGTGGCATAAGCGATGGCAGTGTGCTTGCCTTAGACAGAATAATTTACACGTCAGTTCCTTTATTATATCGGTTTTGAAGACCCTGACATATTTGCAGGACTGGCGATGGTCGCAGCCATAAGACTCTGCCGACTGGTGCCATTATTGGCATCGTTGTTGGCGCCGTTGGTTTCATGGTCATCGCAGTGATCTGTGTGTTGTATCGAAAGAAGATCTCCTTTACTCGTGGCTTCAGCAGAGCCCCGCGGATTGGTGTTCTGAGATATACAAACGTCAGATCCAGTACTGATGAGAGTCACGAGTACAAGCCACTTGATCCATGAAGTGGAATCTGCCTTTGGATCATACTTTTTTGCTCCTGTATACACTTGGTTCGATATGGACGATGTTGGTTACTGCTACTAGTACCGAAATCGAATGTTGTATCGAACAAAAAGGATACTAGTATGTTAAAAACCTCCCCTGGGAACTATGCTCCCGAGAATCAAGATGCATGCATTAGACAATCATGATGATCAGCTTTTGAAGCCAATAACCCACAAAGGTTAATCGACGGCAGAATCACGATTGCAGTTCCATACCCACAATTATCAGCAATAGCCCTTGATCCTGCGTTGTCAGAAGGACCGATTGATGAGAAAGTTAAAATGCCACTCGGCAGCCACGCCGTCGAGCTTAGGGCTTGTGTAATTCATTACACGCAGGTGAATCGTCATTGTAGGTCGTCAGGTTACCTTACGCGGAAAATCACTTTCCATTCAAGATCATGATGCGGAACTACTGTCGATACTCCTGGCACTGGAATGTCTCTGTATAACTGTTGGCATCCTACATTTGTGATTTGTCTCATCAATTTCTAGTGATCGAGTACATTGCCGGTGCGGAAACGACGGACGAGTAGAAATGCTGAAACTCGATCAATGCTTTACTACTATGAGAGTAGAGAAATCATTGCTGCGCCCCGTACAAGATACTTGGGAGGTACTAAACTGAGGAGATGGCCTGATGAATCTAATTACAGAAAGTAGTGAAATGCTGCAGCTCGCTCACATTACCTGAAAGGGCACATACCTGGTTTAGGATTCTATGTATGTTTTGATAATCTATCTCTGCCTTTGGTCTAATTGCCTGAGGAGTAGGAAATCGATCAGCGGAGCCCATTCCCGACCGTCGAGCTTTGGCCTGGGGCACAAGGGCACCGAGAGTGTCGCGTATCGATTCAGAAGTTGGACGTTTCTTTGGATCAAAATCCCAGCACATTTCCATCACCTTCTTGATATTGTACTCAATGTCGTCCCCTTCATGGGAACCAGTGAGTGGAGTGATCAAGCCTTGTCCAGCAAACACGCTGATTAGTCTACGCCCAGAATACTCATGGAAGGGCGTGTGTCCTGTGAAGATCTGTTTGCAGACACATGGATTTTAGACGAAGTGGAAAATGGTGTGGAGTAGAGTCTTACCTCATAGCAAACGCAACCAAATGCCCAGATGTCGCTTTTCACCGTCGAAGGGAAATCATCATTAATCAACAGCTCCGGTGCCATCCAGTGCATGGTACCACCAGCTTGGGCGATGGTCGAGGGCATACTTCGAGTCTTCGTGACTGTCGAGAGCCCAAAGTCTGCAATCAATGCTCTTTTGTCTTCTGATATGAGAATATTTTTCTTTAGGTATCTTCATGAGGACGAGGAGAAGTTTATGCTACGAGTAAACCTGAGTACTACGTACCGCCTTGAGATCGCCATGAACAATTGCAGCATTGTGTAAGTAGTCAAGACCCCTAATGATATCGCCGGCCTGAATTGCACGGTATATCAACAATAAGCTGTGAGCCTACTAGAAATCTCAGAAAGGACATACAAAAGGAAGTCGGGCCGTATTTGGAGAGTTTTTTAGGTACTCTGCTAGATCGCCATTTGACATCCAAGGTGCAACAAGACATGTCCTTGAAACAGCACCGGGCGATTGAAATGCGCCATAAAATGGGAGTATATTCTCATGCGCAAGGTGAGCCCATAAGACGAGCTCTCTGGCCTGTGTCTATTGTCAAGGTATGAGAAATGATTAAGGCTCTCAAATATTGATAACGCACTTGAATCAGGCGCTCTTGTGCTGAGTTTTGTTTTTCGTACAAGCGGATAACTTTAACGGAAACAGCTTTCCCTTGGTATTCGCCTTTGCAAATGAGGCCAAATCCGCCTTCGTTTAGAACGCGATTGAGGTCACAGTTTACTCCTTTCAGCTCGCAGGAAGATGGAAAGACTTGGGCAGATTTCGCGAGCGACGACAAGAGTGAGAGCACACGTTTTCGGCGATCTGGATCTGGAGCAATTCCGTCATCCAAAATCTCGGAATGAAAATCAGATTAAAAGACTTTCTTGCATGGTTATATGAACGCCGGTCTATAAACATACCTGATTTAGAAAATCAACCATGCTCTGGGCAGTTTTTCCCTCTAAGTGGGTTATATCTCTTGACTTTGTCTTATCTGTTAAAATGCTCCATAGTAAATGATGAGATGAGACGCGAAAGCTATCTGTGTCTCCATCAGAGGACGACAAACTTGTCCGAGGAGAAGGAGTCTCCGCAAGTAACTAAAATTGTTGGTTGCATTTATCCAGTTTTTTTACCATTCAATGAGAAGTGATTCTTCCAGTACCGAGAACGACAACTTACGGAGAGTAAGGAAGCATTAATTTCAATGTCATCCAAGCCTGCCTGCTGAGCTTCTGCCAATGCCCCCCGGAGGTCATTTGCTATCTTGCGTTGGCGTGCTTCCAACGCAGGTGTGATGGCAGAATCATTACCGGAAGTTCCAGAGGCAACAATTGACTGTAATGCTTGTGTCCTCTCCGATATATATTCTTTCAGTAATGTTGATAAAGTCCTACCGGCCTGGGTATCTTTGAGCTGCAAATCGCGTTCTACAAGCTCTTCCTGGAGTAACAGAGGTCCTTTCTTCGAGCGCTTAGCTACAACCTTGTCCAGGATATGACCTGCATGATCCCTCCATCCTCCAGTCGGATTGGCTAGCTTTGCTCCATAGTCCAATAGATGCTTCCAGGACTCTGAGCGAAGCTTCTTTGCAAATTTGGAACCTCGACTTCGGTCTATTCCTTCCCATCTGGTCGTCACCAGAAGAACATTGAGAAACTTTTTGATCGCGTAGTCACCGCACAACTCGGTCAGAAAACGCAGATTCTTCTGAGGCTCTTGTTGATCGGGGTCCTCGTCAATGCGCTGCATGTATACCACCCCAGTGATCTCTATTCCATTGCGGTAACTGTCAATATAGTCCATCAGTTGTGCCCAGCATTGAATCCCAGTGAAAAGTCGGTCTGCCATCAGCTGACATAACCCATGAATATCTGCCATGGCAGAATTGAATCTGGCAAAATCTGTTGTCATCTGCATGCCTCATATTCTCAGTCTGTCTCTTTCCTGCATCATCCGCTATTTCCTGCGTCATCTCCTGACACGGCAGATTTTTCCTGAAGTACGTATTTGCTCAGCTCTAAGTATCCCAGTATTTCCCACTTTGCATAAATAGGTCGTAAGATATAGCTGCGCAGTACAGGGCTTTTCGAAGTCATGTGATACACCCCGTTAATGTAACTTTGTACGTGTTCTTCGAGACTTGTTCCTTTCTTGTAACCACCACCATCTCCCCTTTCTGACCCGTCTAGCACCTTATGGGATGGATTTCTTTGTTACACTCCATCAGAATGCGCGTGGCTTTGACACTGCCAGTGAGTAATAGTAACCTTATCATATTCAGGCTTTTTCGCGATCCTCTACTTAGGAGTGGTTTTGGCAAGGTTTTGAAGCGCATACATTGACCCAATTAATGCAAGTCCTAATCCACTCTCATCGCCGATCGTCCTTCTTACGCGCCTTCCCCTGCATATTTAATGCCATGATATATTCCATTCTCTAGCCTTCCAAAGAATGCGGCTCTCAAGTAAGTCGCAACATTGCTCCTTCTCACAAAGTCTCATAAGGCCTCTGTCTTTTGGTAACCCTTATATCGCTCGAGATCTCTTTCCTTTTGATCATCAAGTAGGTGCGATTTTTTCCGTCATTGCATCTACAGCCTTCCACTTCCTACTTAACCATTTTCATCGTTACATTCCCGCAGGCCCCGCTCTCCGAGTCCTTATCACATTCACAGATGCAATAACTCGATCACCTCATCATCAATGCAGTACGCCGGTAATGTGCTTATGGACTTCGCATTATCCGTATTTCTCTAATTATCAACTTGCATGCAACGAAGTTGCCATATCCCTAATGCAAGCCTATCCTCGTGAGTTTTTGTTCCTCCTAGATGATTACAAGAATCTAAAGTGCCGCTTATAGTTGTATATCTCGAATGGGTTGTGTCAGAAACTGTGAGATTTCGTTGTATCTGACATTCTCATTGCTGACATTACTTGATACTTTCTGATATTCACAGGATAGTATCAGTATGAGACGTTCTGAGAACTGCAGATTATGACAGTTTTATCATACGTAGAAAGAGGCAGATTATAGTAGATTGGTCGTGTAGCCGGCTCCCAAAATACATTTCTTTTCTGCCAAAACCTGCCGTGTGCCAAAAATGACTGGTTTTGACCGAAAATGACCTATTATGCCAGAAAAAGCGCTCATTTTACGGACATTTTCAGTGATAATCTGCCAGGACCTGTAATAGATCCATTTCAGGAAATGTCGGATTCTCACAGACCAACTTTTCACTGGGATTGAATGGTCATGGTAGGCAGAGTATACTTCACTCACATAGCCCGTAACCAATCGCTCACTGTTCGCAACACTTGCATGTCTGACCAGATAACCCTGTTCTCTAGCTTGGCCGCAAATTCTGGTTCGCCGAGCCCCGGAAGTTCTGCGAGGACAATACGGTTCCCGAGCTTTGGATGGGATAGACGAGTGGCTTGGATATCATTCGTAGATGGTTTGCTCGTGCGTCGTCCAGGTTGACCGGCTAAGACGTCTAAAAACTGCGGATGAGAGAGTTAGCATGGATATACTAATTTCAATTCATCTG
>JANIEX010000531.1:0-27685 GCA_027627405.1 Leucocoprinus birnbaumii | reverse complement strand
ACAGGCCTGAAAAATAAGCACTGGGCGTCTATATATATATCCTTTTCGTTTCTTTGGGGAGGTGATACCATATCTTCCTGCGCTATTTTCTGCCCTCCCACACCTCCCTGGTCTGCCATCCAACACGCATGTGATTTCCCCCTTTATTGCCCACTCTGCACCTCCCATATACTCGTGTCCTCGTCGCAGTAGTCGCTGCTAACGTCGATACTCTGCTCGTCGTACAGGTCACGTGCGTCGTCATCGAGAATCTTTGGGGTGTCCATAAGCGGTAACTCAGCTTCCTGCGCTGTCATAGGGGCTCATGTGAATTCCATTAATACACCAACGGATCACTACTACTCGTCCATTCCGATCTAGGCTGTCTACACGCTCCGCCCCAACGCCTTTGCCACAAAGTATCCCATGTTAATTCTCGCGACATTGATGTTCGACCAGTTTCGATTCGGGTGCACCCTGCTCGTCAGCAACACGAAGAACGTGTTACTCGCTGCAGACATCACTCAGTACAACCATCAATAAATCGAGCGGAGATAACCCACGTCTGTCAATCGCCAGTGAAGTGCCGGTGTAACCTGTGTGCCCAGCAGTTTGTAAGCTATGCATCGGTCCACTCCAGTAGTTCTGGTCTAGCTCAAAGCCCAGGCCATGTGCATTGCCGGGGAATGCTGTGTTGAAGTTGGTAAAGATGAGATCGACGGTCTCGCCTTTGAGCACACGAGTTCCTCCATACGTCCCATTATTCAGAATCATCTACGCGAGTTAGCTGCGCACTCAAATTTTACCTCAGGAATAAAGCCAATTACCTGACAAAACACAGCGACATCCTCGGCATTAGAGTATAGCCCTGCGTGACCGGAAACTCCATCGACACCCCAAGCATTTTCGTCATGAACCTGTCGAGTGACCCACGTCAGCGCCACGACAGCCTCGATCCACTTCTCCCCAACATCCGCTCAAATACTCACTGTTCCCCAAACAGGTTGTCGTCTCTGTGGTTCGACACTCCCCAAGACTTCGATCTGATACTCGGTGGCCACGATCTTGCTTGCGATCAACTCGTCGGCCGCATATTCTACATTGCCGCGATTGTAGAATGTCGAGGTCATTTTGAGTGGTCCAGTCAATCCTTGCTTGAGCAACTCATCGAGGGGCGTTGAAGTGATGTGTTCGAGGAGGAGCTGGATCGACATGAAGCCTGGAGTGTATCGATAAGCTTTTCCTCCAATCATTCCACAGCAAGAACGTACTGAGGTCGGAGTAAAGATATACAATCCCCGGCGTATGGATTACGGCGGTAGTGAGAATCGCTTGTCGTCTCTCTTCCAAAGTGGCATACCTAACATCCTCAGGAGTCAGGATCAACAATACTAGGCGACATCCCACAGTGCACTGACCCGTTCCACAACCCAGGATCTGGGTCCGCGTCGAACCCAGCAGTGTGGGTGAGCAACATCTCGACTGTGACATTCTCCTTGCCACCAGCTAGTCGAAATGACCCACATCAGCCTCCGTCTTACGTTCGCCATTGGGACTGTACCTTCAAACCCAGGCAAATAACTAGCCACGGTTCCGTTCAAAGCGATAGTACCTTTCTCGAGTTGCTGTAATGCAAGTATCGTGGTGAACATTTTCGTCAATGATGCCACTTGCGAAAATCATCAGCGCTACGATGAAAGAGATGCTCAATTGAAAACGTACTGTCGAAAATGCTGTCTTTCGCAAGAGGTACCCAACTCCGTTTCGGCAACTCTGTCCCATTCGCATCGGCATACTGTAATGCATACCCAGAACTGAAATGCGACACGATCGTTCCTTCATTCCCGACTCTACGCATCCTCTTCAGCACTACAATCACGCCAACTCAGGCAAAAAGGATAGGACGTACATCCCGACAGCTCCAGGATACAAAGCCCTAACCTGGTTAAACGACGCAGAACCATAGTTCGCAGGGACAATGTACGCGGTTATATTCTTCTCTAAATCTTGCAAAGCTGAGGGGTTCTTAATCCCAGTTCGAGCACCTGGGAATTTGTGTGATAGGGTTTTCGATGGAAAACCGAAGGATAATCCAACGAAAGGCAGGAGCTTGAGAAGTGTTGAGAATACTATCATCGTTCTTGCGAGCGTGTCGGTGAGTCGCGGTGGGAGGTAGTGAGAGTCTGAGTGAGATTAGTCCCCCCGAACTTCGAACTTGTACTTCGCGATCCCCCTCACCCCACACTGGCATGACAATTTGGACGGAGGGCATCACATGTTGAAGGGGGGTATATTTGAATTTTAGCAGGCCTATGTGGTAGGTATTTGAAAGATATACCATATGCTTGCACTTCTTATCCCATGTGTTGATACGCATCATGCGGTTCGGCTTTACTTGATTTGTACATACCCCTATTTTAGTAGAGAGTGAACATTGGTAAAGATCTTCGCGGTTCTAATTCTGTCTCTTTTGTATATCATACTTACATGTGAATGGGTTCATCGAGCTCTAGAATTGATTTGCAGGATGTCGACAATTCAGAGAAATCAAATATCAGGATTTCGCGGAGCGGTCCGCTGATGAAATACCGGCGGACCGCCACGTCTGTGAATAAAATTATTGCGAAGTGAGGTTTTTCCTTGAATTGAGATCTTGTTGAATTTCGAAAGAGGAGATTTCGGGATGAGTTCAAGTCGATCATGATCGGATTTAAGAAGCCCCTATCTCAGAGAATGTAGACTTCGTGTCCACTGTCTTGGGCGGTTTCCTATGGTTTTTTAGCCTTTCTCCAGAGTCTCAAGCAGCGGCCAGGAGCGACGGTGTCTCTACAACTGAGATCACAGAAAACTATGTCTCGACCTTACGTTGTCCTATACTCTCCAGTGATCGGTGAAAGGCAAGCTCGCTTTTGGATAAGTACTTACACCCAGATTGCAGTGCTAGCTGGCACGTTGGTCCCAGAGCGCGGCCGCCGCTGATCCAATGTAAATGGTCTCTTCCTTTTTTTATAGCTCACTCCCAAACTAAACAAGGCTCAACTGACCTCTTTCGAGCTCTGTTGAAGCTTGAGAACGGTTGCCAAGCCCCAGTGAGGCCAGGTGACGTCACCTCGATCAATGGCGATCAACTGATCAGCGTCACGTGTAGAGACGCGACTCAATTGCCACTCACAGTTTCGCCGACTCTTGTCAAGTCCTCCACGATATCCTCGAGGAAATTCCACCCTTGAATGCTCTCGATGAAGCTCTCTTGTTGAACAGCTCCTATATACTCTACATAATTTTTGTCTTGGAAATGACACGCATACACGCACCATCTCACGATTGCTTGCAGTTGAAGACGCGTCGCAAGGAGCGTAAATCCCTGTGCAATACGGCTTTCCCTCCAAATCTTCGGATCCGATGCATCGCTAAAGCAACTTTGGATCTCTTGATACCAATATATATTGCATCTGGCGAGGCTCTCAAGAAGTCTAAACTCTTCTTTCAACGGCCCGCCCGGATGCCACTGTTTCCGTCGTCAGAAGATCTTCTTGAACAAGGTCCAACCCCGCATCAGCCAGCCGAATTCAAAGATCAACCTAAGAAACTATCATCCTCATCACGGATGCACTAGGGCAACCTTTTCAATACAGTTGATTCGCTTGGCCCCCGCAATGCGGGGGAGAATGTCGTCGGTAAATGTTCGCCAAGCGGATCAACAGGAGAAAATAGGTTGATCGTGAGTGCTATAAGTATTACGAGCCCATACTAGAGGAAGCTCTGACAGCGAACCGCCCTCACGTCTCAAAACACTGACTCTGAAGCAAACGTTCGATGATGAAGTGGTTTGCACTAACGGCGCTCGTTCAAGCGAGCTTCTTCATAACTGGCGCATTCGCTGCGTTCGGGTTGACTGAGTCYGGTAAYACTTATACCGTTGACACCAATGCTGGTCTTGTCTTCAAGGGTACGTTACTCTCATACGTAAGTCGATAGAATTTTGCTCATGAATTCGATGTAGTCGACAAAACCAATGGAGACATTACGTCGATGGTGTTCAATGGCAAAGAGGTTGGTGTCCATTGCTTTAGCCTTTACAAGACTGAGACAACCGTATTCGTTATTAAGGCTCAAGATCAAGGTGGAAAGCACAGTCAAATCGCTTCCGGCATCGGCGCGAGCTGCTCTTGGGTGCGCACTGGCCACGACAACAACTACATCAAAATCACCTGTAGCGCAAGCGGGATCATCCAGTACGTACCTTACAAGTCATTTATTGATATTATCCAGGGCTCACACCTTCGGCAGGTATTATGTCGCGCAATACAATACTCCCTCGATTCACATGGCCACTTAGTATGTCGCTCACCTTGTCTCATATGCTTCTTTATCAATTGAGATCATCGTCAGCACAACTGCGGAGCCTTCAGTCGGCGAACTTCGATTCATTGCTCGTCTCGCAAGATCTACAGTGCCGAATGGGCCTACGGCTGCCGATATCAATGGCGGGACAGCTATTGAAGGCAGTGATGTATTCATGGTCAATGGACAAACGAGGTCCAAGTTTTACTCGTCGAGACAGTTCATCGATGATGCAGTGAAAGGCGTTACGGGCTCAGGCATTGGTATATATATGGTTGTCCCTGGTACCGGATTCGAAGGATCGTCTGGTGGTCCATTCTTCAGGGATATTGATAACCAAGGAGGTGAGCTCTAGTCGTCTCAAAATCCCCAAAGGTAACTCACTTCAATATTGATTATTAGGCTCTGTTCAAGAACTGTACTTCTGTAAGTCTTTCTCTTTGATGGACTCACCATTACATACTGAGCCGATTATCAGATATGGTACGCCTCAGCTGTATCTCGTTGAGTCTTGCTGAAATACAGCACGATAGAACTCGGGACATACTCAAACTGAGGGTCAGCGTGAGTCCTCCTCCTTGGTATTAACTCTAGTCTGACCACGTCACCCATGCGGCTTTAGCCAATCGTATGGGGCTACATGGACCCTACGCTCTGACATTTACTACTGGAAGCGCACCCTCTGCTGACCTTGGTATGTGGTTCTCCCAGTTGAAAGAGGAGGGAGCGTACTAATGCATTCAATGATCTTAGATACATCGTTCTGGGAAGGCCTCGATGTTACGGGTCTCGTTCCCAAGGCTTCGCGTGGTGTCGTCAGCGGACATGCTACTGGATTCCCGTCAGCATATGCGAATTACATGTCGGTCGGTTTCAGCAATAGTCAAGCTCAGTACTGGTGAGCCGTGCACGTATTCAGCTTCTGATTTGTGAGGTTCAATCGATATCCCGAAGGGCCCGTACTGACTCGTCTGGTGCATTCACTTCCCCTCGCATGAAACCAGGAACCTACACGATGACTCGTGAGTCAAACAACCTCTCATTTCAAGGTCGGGTTCTATGAAAACAATATAGTCTACAAGATGGAGTTGGCCGTTGCTAGCCAGTCAGTCACTGTGACTGCAAATGTTGGGACAAGCGCTAATATTGCCGATGCTGAGCCTGTAAGCCCGATAATCCGTATTATGATGATGCAGTGGTGTTGACTCGTAAATTCTCTCAGAGCCGCTCTGTCATTTGGCAAATCGGTGAATATGATGGTACTCCCCGTGGCTTCTTGAATGCCGAGTACGTGGCCCAGATTCTTTACGCTTCTCGTTACTCACTTAGCATGTAGTAAGATTGAGACCATGCAGTCAGTTCAGACTCGATGTTTGAATTTCCTCTAGAGATTAACCCTATTGTTTTCTTAGCCCAAGTGACTCCCGTATGAGCAACTGGGGACCTGGTACGTGTTTATGCGACCTCTGATGTCGGCTTTTGCTGACAAGTGTGATCAAGTCACCTATACTGTCGGAAACGCTGTCAGCAGTTTCCCGATGGCCATTTTCAAGGCCGTTGGTCCTGTAACGATCAAGTTTACATTGTCATCAAGTCAAAGTCTGTTTGAGTTTCTAGCGAAGTATTCATATAGACTCATCTTTCTTTCAATCAGTTGGTGCACGCACTCTTGAAATTGCAACGACTCTCGCTTTCGCTGGTGGCCGTCCCCAAGTTCAAGTCAACGGCTGGACTGGACCTGCTCCTTCCCCTCCTAGCCAACCAGACTCTCGAGGTATTAAACTATCTCACGAGCTGTTATTTCTCTTCGCTCACGATTATAACACAGGCGTCACTCGTGGTACATGGAGAGGAAACGTGAGTTGTCTGTTGGTGCCTAAGTGTTCAGTGGACTGAATGCGAAATGACAGAACATCTTATACACTGTCAACATCCGTAAGCCCTCTTTCGTTCATCCTCTTGCGATGGTTCAACTAACGCTTGGAACAGCTTCTGGAACGTTGGTCGCCGGTTCCAACACCATTGTTATCAACGTCATTTCTGGGTCTAGCGGCGACGGCTTCTTGTGAGTTTCGAAAAATTCACACATTTCAGGATTTTAATCTGATGCCACTCGAACTTAGATCGCCGAACGTTGTTCTCGACTCTGTGCGCCTATACTGAGCATATTAAATGAGGGAGTACTCTCCTCCCATAAGCATTGTACTCGTCTAAAGAAGGATCTCAAAACACAAAACATGCTTTTCTCGACCAAAGTCCTTGTTCAAAGGCTGGGCGTTTACAATGTAGAATTGTCATTAATATCTCCCTCAAGACCTCCTGATCTAGGAAGGAGTACATTAGCTATATGCAAGAGTAAGAGCCAAACGAAGGCAGATGAACAATAATAATCTTGATGGAGATCAGTTTGTATTACGATGTCCACCAGGAGAGTGGGAGTCTATTAGGCCATCGCTTTCATCAGTGTGTTTCATCGAGGAATAGCCAGTACAAACCGCCATCCGATTAACACCTTACACTCCAGCTGCCATGTCACCCTCCATAACGCACGCACACACTCGACTAGGATATCGGACAGCATGTATTCATTCGGTCTACTCGGGTACACTCTCAAGGCCACGTCGACACGCCGATCAGCGGGTTCGTGAGCATGGGATATGACCGTCAAGAGTTTCTATCACATCTTCGGGCCCGAGGCATTCCGCGCTATTAAGTAAATAACCTAATTTTTGTCCCAGTACATCTGGCGGATATCGCATGAACATACGTTCTTCCTACGGCTCGCCATGACATCCTAATCACATTGCCTGATATCACAAGACCTTCGACATGCAGCACAGAGATCTCCGGGTGCTGGTGTCGTTCTTTGAGGGTTTTAGAATTCCGGTTAGGTTTTGGAAGGTTTGGAGGTCAGAGAATGGTTTGGCGGATCGGTTGGCAAAAGAGGCGATTGGGTACAATACAGGTCTTCCCAACTGTAAATCAAATCAATTGGAGAATTTCGTACTCATCGTGAATATACCCCAACAATGCTTCAAACTTTGTTCAACTGCGGAACGCGGGAGGGATTTTTATCAGGGTCTGTGCAAGAACTCTATTTCTGTGAGTTTTTGAAACTACTCAGTTGCTTAACGCGCTGATGTTTGTTGTAGACATGGTAGAGCCTATTCAGCCTGAGCTGTATACACTGAGCTCTGACATATTAACAAGTACTCGGGTCATACTCAAACTGAATGTGGGTAATCGCCTCCGATATGAATGAAAAATCAACAACATACCGCCGCCAATAATGCCACTTTAGCCTATCGCAAGGGGATGCATGGTCCCTATCTCTTGACTTTCACTACTGGACCAACACCTTCTGGGAACATTGGTGTGTCAATGTGAAACCCACTGATATATCTCCCCTCTGGAAATCGACTTGCGGCGGTGACATATTCTCAGACACGTCATTTTGGGAAGGTCTTAGTGTTAGTGGCCTTATCCCAAACGCGTCCCGTGGAGTTATCAGTGGACACGCGACTGGATTCCCTTCAGCCTATGCGAGCTACATCTCCGTCGGCTTCAGCAACAATGTCGCCGAATACTGATGCGCTAATACATTACTTGACGCCACCAGTCATTAGTCACGGGCCTAGTCAAGCTTGTCATACTCAAGGATACGGACTTCTGGGGCGTTTACTTTACCCCGGGAATCTATACCATGACCCGTGAGTGAAATACTTCATCGTTTGATATTCCTTGGAATTTCTCACTGATGGACTTTCTCTCTGATTTACAAGATGGAACTGGCTGTTGCGAGTCAGTCCATAGCCGTCGCCGCAAATGTAGGGACTAGTGTGGACGTTGCGGATGCAGAGCCTGTGAGTCCTCTTTTCTGTTAGCGCAGATTGACAATCAACCGAATACTCACCAGAGTCCTCCCGTAATCCAGCAAATTGGTGAGTACGATAGCACCCCTCGCGGTTTCCTCAACACAGAGTACGTGATCTCAGCATGAATCTCTGAGCTCTAGTACTGATCGCAGAAATAGTCAAATCAAGACCATGCGGCAAGCCATTAGTATCGTGTGTCTCCGAGCCTTAAATCTGGAATTCCTCTTTCAGTCCGAGTAACTCTCGTGTGAGCAACTGGGGACCTCGTACGTTTCGAGTTTAGACATTCTTTCTATCAATGATCGACGAGAACGTCGCCCTCGGTCACCTATACTGTTGGCAGCGCAGTCAGCAGTTCTCCGGTGGCAATCGGGCCCGTGACCATCAAATTTAGCCTAACATCCGGCCAAAGTCAGTTTCTCCCTTCATTCCCGGAAACCTTCGTTGATTGGGCGAATCCTCAGTTGGTGCACGTACCTTTGAAATCGCAACAACACTCGCTTTTGATGGCGGCCGACCTCAAGTACAAGTAAAAGGGTGTACTGAACCTTCCCCTGCTGCCCCTAGCCAACCAGACTCCTGCGGTTAGACGTCCTTCAATTTTGATGTGATTCTTTGCTGATTTGTCTGAGTAGAGTAGGTGTCACATGTGGGACTTGGAGGGGAAACGTAAGATAAAGTTTTATTCGTTTCTTACTCACTTCGTTGATCGCCGAACGACGGAATATCCTATACACTTTCAGTATTCGTGGGCTTTCTCCTTTGATTCATCTTCTCGTGAAATTGGGTAGACGTTTCAGAAGCTTCCGGAACGCTGATTGTAGTTCTAATACAATTGTAATAAATTTTATCTCTGGCTCCAGTGGGGATGACTTCTTGTGAATACATAGCGATAGCGATGGGCAGGTCCATCTTGACTGAATCCTATCATTTTGTAGGTCATCAAACTTTGTGTTCGACTCCGTCCGTTTGTATTAGGATTATCTCATATTCTTGTAATTTAAGCTTCGTGGTTCATGAATCTGAAAGTTTTTGCGCACTTTACTCATACAATGCCCATCCCATCATTATTTGGAGGAACAGATTCGGCCGGGGATGAGAATATCCTATGAGCTATGTAGTATGATGTGCTTTGACAGTCGTATATGGTGGTATCAGGCAGCGATAGTGTTCATTCACGACTCTGAGCCAACATTCTTGAGTGGAATAGAATAAAAACAGTCAACTACGCCACATGAGTGCAAACTAACTCACGGAAGGGTGTGCATTGCTCTGTAACCCAGAATTCTATATGCATGGTTCTCGTAGCATGGCGAAACCGAAAGGAGACAGGTCCGATTCTGAAGGGCTTGTCAGTCGCGGTGTTAGCTTTCTGACCGCTTTGTTTTGACATCAGTATCATAAGCTTAATTGATATTTTTCGCCGTTTGCCGACCTTGGCCCAACAGCTGCTTAGCTGGTGGAGTTCCAAGGTTGCTCACAGTACCCTACTATCCTCCAAGTGAGCAGTTCGTCCCCATCTGCGGTGGCCGTTCCTGGAAGTAAATCTACATAGATTGTGCATTGTCCATAAACAAGACTCCCAAGCCCTGGTCAAGGCACAATCACTCTGACGCCCATATATGCCTGAAGGGTATAGTTCGCCTTTGTGGACACAGCAACTCATTCTAAAAATTCTACGGGATCCTGTCGCAAGAGTCCGGACCCTCCATTTCAAGCTGGCTCAGGGGCATGGTGGAACTGTCCGAATGCCCTATCCGTGTCTTGGAGTCAAATGACCACAACCGGAATTGAGTTAAATACTTCATGAGCGGCTTGAGGCGTACAACGGTTACCATGCATTTCTCGAAAACGTATGAAGAGCTCCTCGGTGCTCTACCTCGCGAGCTGCGAGAGACTGTAGTGGAGTACAAACATGTGAGTTTCAACAAACTTTCTTGTATTGCTCGACTGACAGTGGTGGGTTTTAGCTGAAGAAAATCATCAATCAAATCGTACAAGAACTCTCTTCCCTCGGCTTAAACCCAGATTTGCTACAAGAATTGCTTGAGTACCACGAGAAGCATCCACCAGCGGTATCGACACCTGACAGTCAGGTCACAGACGCTCTTACCCCTCCCTCAACGAGTGCTCGCGTGCCAGGTCCCGATCCCAGCTCTATAAATAGCCGCCGAACACCGCCAACAGTCGTCTACGAATTAAGTGATGATTCCTCGAGAATAGAGTCCCGCCTTCGGGTACCAACCGAGTCCCTGAGCACTCTTGATCAAATACTCCACTCTGGTGAGACGGAAGGGATTGGAGGAGATGGGAACAGCGAGAATGAGGGGCAGGATCATGATGGCGCTTCCAAGTCCGAGATATCGAATTTCAGTGCGAAGTTGACGAAGGTGATCAATAGCGCAATATCAGCTCAAGCAAGCGTACCATCTAGCACGGGGAGCTCAGGCTTTCGGTGCGCCATTTTGTCCTGCCATATAGTGCCTTTTTTTAAAAACTTTTTCAGTCCTTTACTTTTGTCCTGCGAGAAGGACGTCGATGCCAGCGATTCAGATGGTGTCATCATACCCCTCGCATCCGATAGTCAATTCTTTGAACTGCTTCACACTGGCCTCCAAAACATATCTGGTCATCTCAAGTCCATAGAAGCCGATTTCAGGAAGAATCTTAAGGAGCTTTCGGCGGCGATAGGAGCGTGTGCCCGCCCGGCTAGCTCTTCCAAGGCCGCTGTTCAAACCTTTCGTGCATGGTCGCCTCTGAAGGATAACCCGGGCTTTATTCGTGTTCGGTACCATAGCTTGTCCGATGTGCGTTCTTACATGATTATCTATACTCATCCTTTCCCTGACATTCAATTCGCCCAGAGCGATTTGTACTCATGGCGGGAAATATTTCAACTTTACATGGAACTGGAGATATTTCAATCCACACACGAGATGAATAAGGGCGAGAGAAGTCTAGAGGAAAGTGAACAACGCTTGGAGCTCTTCAAATGCAAAGCTGTTCAGCGAGGGTTCACTGGCATCAAACAGAGCAAACTGAAGCTGGGACGGAGCCGCCGAGTGTTGGAAAGATTCTTGGAGCTTAATACCTTTGTTCTCAACATCCAGAAGGTACATATCATCTCCATCCATGGCTACTCACAGGCCCTTGACACTCTTTACAGTTCCAATTTGCCAATTCAGAAGCCACGCGCAAGATCTTGAAGAAACACAAGAAACGAACAGCACTCCGACTACCCCAAGCACCCTCGTCATCATCAAGCCACAGCCCACCACAACTTGCACTATTGTCTCATGTCCCCCCATTCACTCTCCACCGGATCCTAATACAAGCCATCGGGGAGACTCTAATACCAATAATACCCCATTTGGACGACTATTCCTGCCTGATCTGTACAACACTCGCATTCAAGCCAATTAGGCTTGATTGTAAGCACCTATTCTGTATACGTTGCCTTGTCAAGATGCAGAAACGTGGGCAGGGGGATTGTCCCATGTGTAGAGCTCCCTCAGTATTGATTGCAGATCGAGGTGAGCATCGTTGATCGATTCGTCTCTTAACCGTCGCTGACGCATTTTTGTCATCAAATAGATAATGTCGATTGGGCTCTCATGAATTTTATGCAGGATTGGTTTCCACGTGAAGCCAAAGAAAAGCTTAAAGAGAACGAGAAAGAATCTAATGCTGAGCTTTTGGCGGAGCTGGGTTTAGATCCGAACACTTCTTGTACAATTATGTGATTCGAGCACTTCATGTGATAATTATGGTACGCACCGCCAGCCTTAACACCTAAAAGAACCGACGGTGTATTGATCTAACAATAGGTCCGTTGAGCTTCCTTGAAAAAGGATCGTGAGAGATCGATGTACTGCATATTGCCGGAAGAGCGAACTGACAGAACCTTGTTTCTACGTCAAGTTGATGTGGCTGAAAGTAAAGCGGGCGCGCCATCCGTACAGGCCGGGTGACTCCAGGGACATGACGACCAGCTTGCATTTGAAAAGTGGCATAGAGCTCCGTATTCATTCTATGATCCACAGGCTGATTCAACAGCCTTATATCCGGTCTCATAGACTGCTCAAACGTCGTTACCTCCTAATAATACCCCATCGTCTCACCAAGCGCGCCTTTCGGAATTGAGGATAAAACACCATTTAACGCGCGACACATGATGTAGGTCGAGGCCATGAATTTCCGCTCGCTGGGACGGTGGATGATGTGTCCCATGAGTGTGGTGGTAATCCATTATTTCGGGAGGAAGTAGGCAATTTGACCGAGGGAGCGGAGGGTTTCGTCGAATGAGAGTCGACGCCTGGATCTATATATTCAAGAAGTAAAGGGGCTCTGATCCTGTTTCGTCATAGTTGATTAGGGTAAGGCTTCGGTGTGTACGAGAAGAAAACTCCCGGGAGGTGCGCGCAGAAGGTTTTTGACCTTGTATTCTGCAACAGCAATAAACCGAATGAAAACGGCGTGAAGGGCGAAACCCGAGGGCGTCCCCGGATCCATTCGTCGGCGGTGTATCGCTTGGTCTGAATCGGCCAAAAAGCAATGGGAGCATGGGACGTGGTGAAGCAGGCATTCCATGGCATAGGTCAGACCCGAATCCCGATACGCCTTGATATATCGATTTGGGGTGGACTGCTTGGTGTAGCCACGAGTCTTTGATCTCCCGCGCCCATTGGCCATACTGGGCCTCGGTCGACCATGGTCTGTGGAAGACCGGGGCCGAGCCTTTGGTACTGAGTGGTTGGACGCAGTTCCGCGATGATGTAGACGGCAGAAGGCCGCCTTCTAGGGCCCGGGAACAGGCGAAGGATCACTGTTGTTGTTCTTCGCACTGCTCTCAAATGCATTTCGTATAGTCTTTTGGTAAACCCAGACCTGGTTGTCCTGACAGACTGCTGTGAGGAACTCCGAAAGGCGTGCTTCGTTTCATAGTAAAGCTTTGATYAGTAGTTGAGCTGGTTGAGTCGATGGAGGCGGAAGAATCTCTTATGGAATGTGAGAAAAAACTTTCGCTCTCCAAAACCTGCTAGCGGTGTTGATGCTGTGGGCGAATCCCAGTCTGGACCTGCGCCCCGAAGCCAGAATGCCCAAAAAGCGTGGGTGTCGACCCCGAATTTCCGTCGTCGAAGTCTTGGAATTCCACCAGTGAATACCAATCACAAAGAGTCATACTAATACTGCTTACCTGATACCGCGATGTGTATTCCCTCACTTATGACTGGGCCAAGTGTGTCTTGTTCTCCAGAGCCTCCAGGGCCAGCCGTGGGGAAGAGCGGTACAGCACTTGATTAGAAGTGCCACGAAATGGTATGATTTGTCAGATTGGCCAGGGGCTCTAACAAGGAAGAAAGAGGAGATACTAGGATGGAAATGGGAGAAGAAACGGGAAGACCGACTCAGGCGACGACAGACAAAATCGAAATTACAGAGCCTCTATAATATCCTTCCATTGCCGAGAAATACACCCAGGGATACCCACCCAAGCCAATTCACAAGAATTTGATGCCAACGTTCTTGATCGAGATCTCTGGCACTTCCGACTCCTCCGTTTTCCGTGAACCACAGCCCTTGCTGTTCGAAAGCGCTCCACTAAGAGTCAGTCTACCGTAAAGAAATGATCAACGTCGCTCCCGAGGAAAAGCTCAAACACGGGAAACCTCGTATAGATCTCGAAGATGTACAGCCAAGGGACCACACAATCGTCTTCAAGCCCGCTCGACCCTCAAGAAGTGCTTCCAGTGACCTCTACTTGGTTGCTGTGGTCAGGTAAATAGTAGTCGTTCGGCAAATTTGAAACAGGATATGATTGCCCCGAGCCAACGAACGTGACACTTTCTTGGATGTGGCATTCGTCATGTTCTTTTTCAAGTCGATGGCTTCATTCAACGCTGGGAGTGAACGAGGTCCAATTTGGAGCTTTTCATCGCGTGCACTGGTTTCTTGGCAGCTTGCATCCGGGTGCATGGCCTTCAGAGCTACGGGCTTTCCGGGAGGACTCTGCCGGTCCTTGCGGGCTAGCCAGGTATTTGATGAGCTACCAAATCCAAGTTTGAGGATAACACTTTAACGCCCGTTGGCAGTTACATCGCCTATTGATGTAGTATGAAAGCTGTCTGGTCAGTATTTCTCCGTGTCCTCCGTGTCGTCCAGTTGGGATGGAGTTTCTTGGACTTGCGGGGCGTGATCCAGTTGCCAATGCAGAAATCAGTGTCGCAGCCAATTAGCAGGAAAAAACCAGAGGTTACTCCAAGATATGACTGGTGGAGAGAATAAGGGGGAGGCGCGATCATAGATTTACTGACAGTTGTGCTCAAAAGCGCTCAGGTCTTTGAGGGAGTTTTTGTAACCGGTTGATCGGCATGTGCCTACTGCCGAGCGTAGCCACCGGCCAGCACCAGATTTGGCTTGAACCGTCATGCCAAACATTGACATCATGCGCCACCTCAAGCGGACGTGAACTACTCACCGCCCCAGCTCCGGTTACTCTTTTAAAACCCAATGACGCCCTTTGGTTCCCTGCCTTGCTCATTCCTCTATATCCATCTGGTGACTCCATGGCGGACTACATTCGACGACTTGTATCTGGACAAAAGGCTCGATTTAAGGATGATGAGCTCGATCTTGAGCTGGGTACGCCAATTTACTCCGTTAAAAGAATTTGAGTAGCACATTTCTGATGAATGCCTTCTGCTGTGGTGTGGTGTAGACCTCGTATATGTGACGGACCGTATAATAATCATGGGATATCCAGCTTCGGGATTCGAAGGTTATTACAGGAACAAACGTGAAGACGTGAAAAAGTTCCTGGACCATCGACACCGGAAGAATTATTGGATATACAACTTTTGCCCGCTCGGGGAGAACTCGTATGATGCGAATGCGTTTGAAGGGAGGGTCAGTCGTTACCCCTTCCCTGACCACCAGTTAGTCAATTCTGTCTAACAACACTCGAAAGCTGTGGAATTGACGCTGGTACTCGTTTCAGTGCCCCTCCCCTTGCTATCATGCCCCTTGTAGCGAGAGAAATCAGAGCATGGCTTGACGGCTCTTCAGAAAGAGTGGCTGTCCTCCACTGCAAAGGTATGTCACAAGTCAATCGGATAGTTTCGCCAAAAGCTGATCTATGGCTGTTAGCGGGCAAAGGTCGTTCAGGGACCATGGCCTGCACCTATCTTCTCTCACTCGATGCGAATCCCACACCCCCGCAATTGCAACGCAGTCACACTGCCAAAGAGTGGGCAAAGAGACGCGCTGAGGAGACGATGGAGAAACTACCTCAAGAACAAGAACTCGATAAAATGCACAATACGTCATCGCCGCTATTGCGTCCTTCAACGTCACTCACTTCCGAATCCGATACTTCAAACATCCTTGACCCACAAGAAACGGGTGGCCCGCCTCGAGTTACATCACCCGGTTCTATGTCTCCTACCCATGTCAATTCAGAGAGATCCTTCACGGATGCTCTGAAGGGAGTACTTGACCTCCATACTGCACGCAGGATGAAGGCCCCCTCGGACCCTATGAAGAAACAAAAGCAGGGTGTCTCGATACCAAGTCAACGACGATTCCTTCATTATTGGGCACTATGTCTTGCACATGAAGCGCCTCCTGGATTTTGGTCTTTACCGCCGAATTCAGTCTCCCAGCCCCTTAGCCTTCACGGATCCAGTACTCGGAAGCAGGTCAGGATCACGGAGGTGAAAGTCCGATTACGGGAATTTTCGACCGTCAAGCTTGGCCTCGTGAAAGCCGCCAATATTATCATTGACAAGACCAAGGGCAGCAAGAGTTCATCAACCTCGTCTTATGTGCCCGAGTCTATCGAGCGCAGCTCCAGCACTGCTTCTACTAATACAGGAGCGAGCTATGGTCATAATCATGTGTGGGTGTCATTGGCGCGGTATGACGATGCTTTTGTCGACACTTTGGAGGATTGGGAGAAATACACTCGTGATGAGTCAGGGAAGTTGGGGGTTCGTCGACCTGGATCGGATCATCGATCTACCGCTGAAGGTGGAGGAGAGGAACAATTGGCCCATGTATTCGAGGGTGGAAAATGGGACAAGCATAAAATGGTTCGATGTTTCGCGAGGCTGGGTGAAGTTGGAACTACAAGTCGCACAGTATCGCAGGGCATTGATAAGGTGGGTACATCGATTACTTGTGCATCACCGTTGGCTAATGGCAGTCCGCAGGATGAGAGGATTCTGTCGTACACGCTTCGATCTCTCAGCAATACACGGTGGCAAGGAATCAAAGAAGACATCCAAGCCAAATCAGAGACACCCCCAGTCAAGGCAGAGGCATATGATCTCCCGGCTGACGAGACTCATGCCGTGCCTGGTGCAGAGTCGAGGCCGATCACACCTACGACTACGGGTAGCAATGCATCGCAACTTCCTCCAGCTCACACAGAGCAAGGCACGATCCTTGACGCTGAGCGTGAAGTGAGAATCAAACTGTATATGGGCAAGGTGCGTCTTAGCCCCTCTCCACCCCCTCATCCCGAGCTTAAGCTAAATTGAGAGTCTGAAGGTGTTTATGGGCTGGATATGGTTGATTCCAGCATTCCATATGCCACAGCCTTCTTCAGCGCAGGAAGGAAATGGAGCTAGCTCGACGACTATTCGGCTTACGAGGAAGGAAATTGATTTTCCGATTGGTTTGGGTGCGGGGATTGTTGATGTGGAGATTTCGATGGAGTGGGTTGACTTAACTCGTTTTACTCGGCAGCAGGATCTCGTTGCGAGCCCGGTCGAGGAGGAACAGCATTGAAGAGTGTTTGACACTTTCAGGTATTGAATGTACGATTATTAGTAGTACTGCCTGTTGATGGAACGCCTTGCACATATATCCTCCTTGACAAACTATTGATTATCAGCGAACTTCGGAGAGTTATTCGTAATCTGAGCGTGAATGTTAACCCATTATCGAGCTCTAGCATGGTCTCTGGTGAAAAGATGTCTGTAATGAGAGCGGAATCCGAAATGTCGGATGTTTCTTCAATGAAGCGCATCCCTAAGGGTTGGACTCGGCTCTTGCTCCTCCACTTCCACGCTATAAACTAGTCATTTGCCCTATCGCCATCTGCGTTTATATTCACGGTACTACGAATATAAGCACTTGAGGGAGACAATCTCCCAAGGTTTCAGCGGTGGCAGAGGCTTTGGTCTCCGCTGCACAAAAGCAGCTATTTCGTCTCCATAGTCTTGGCTTCATATTGGACGAATGCGGATGTATTGCTCTGTGTACCGTGTCACACGATGAGGAGGTACAAACAGACAAAGAAGCACCTGTGATAGATGACTGCGATAGTTGCCATGTAGTCAGTCAGTCAGCCATCCCTAAATTTGTGTCCATCTGCGACTGCCTTGAGTGGATAACGAGGGCTTGATTCCCTAAGGCTAGGAGGACAGTCATGTTCTGAGGCAGAACTACAGCGGTCGATTTGAAAGTGTCGATGACGCCTGACCGTCGCCGTTAGTAGTAGAATACCGCTAGACATGAGGAAGCAAAGACAGACTGCTCTTGACGCCAAAGCGTCAACGAGGAAGGAGAGATGTTTGTACATGGTATCATTCGACCATAGTTTGTCAGAGCCAACTTTTAGAGAGGCGAGAATAACGTTGCGAAGTTTGTCATCTGGACTGAGGTAGAGCAGGCCATTTCGGACGACGTTGAGCCTTCCTGGTCGACAGCCGAGAACAAGAGCAACTAGGACAAGTGAGACGTTGTAAACGAAGTAGTGATAAGATACTTGAAAGCCGCAGGAGCGGGTCGGTGATCCGGTTTCGAGGATGGCAACCACGGCGTCGAACTGATCCGTGAATGTGTCGGCTAGCGTGGGGGCAGACTCAGACTCGAGCACTTCCTCGACACCAATGGACGAACGGAGCAAGATTTGTGGGTTGAGCGAGCGCGCGTCTCGGACTTAGTTCCACCCCCTCAGACTGACAAGCTTATGTTCCTTGGATGACATGGTCGTGTTTTCAAATCCACACGATGGGTCGGAGTCTATAACTCCATAAAGCAATGTATCCAAGGTAAGTAAGCACTTTGATTAGCGCGCATGGGCAGCTCACACCATTCTATTTTCTTCCTTGTCCTTCCCCACATCTCACTGTATGGCGAATTTCTGAACCTCTGAGCCGCTATGTCGACAGCAGAAACACAAGAACGCGCAAATAAAAGCGCCCACTTCACCCTCTCTTATCCACCCTCGGTTGCCTCGTCTCGGTCTTCTTCTCCCGCCCCTGGTCTCGATCGAAACTCCTTGACCTCCTCAAAAACTAATGGCAAGGGAGAGAAGAATGGCTTGAATGTAGAGGACCTCGTACCTGGGAAGTTGCCGATGGACGTTTACGATGCGACATTACCGAAATGGAGAGCCGCCGTGCGGCGAGCACTTGTTAGGACGGTGCGGTGGGAATCAGAGGTTTTGGCCAAGATGCAGGTGCGCTATAAGCCATTTAGCTGTGCGCTGAAGACAAGGAACTTACGGTTCGGAAAATAGGAGAAGCTCAGGTCCCCTTGGCTCGATGCGTATTTTGTGTATACGTCGTCACTTGGGACTCACACTTTTTTCATGACGGCTTTACCGGCCTGCTTTTTCTTTGGTTTTAATGAGCTTGGTCGAGGGTACGTACGCACGGTGCTTGTTTGACTTCGACTGAATAAATCACTTCTTACAGTCTTCTGATGGTTCTCGCAATCGGTGTATATTGCTCCTCTTTTGTGAAAGATTTAATCTGTTCCCCACGTCCATTTTCTCCTCCTGTAACACGACTGAGTAAGGGTGTCCAACAATGTATACGTATCCATCTTTCTAATGAGTCTCCTAAGCTATGGGCTCTCACCACCTCGAATACGGCTTTCCATCTACTCATTCCACCAACAGTGTCTCTATCGCACTATTCCTCTTCGCTCAGGTCTACGACCTCGCATATCCATCAACTTCATCCATCACACCATCCATCACCCCAACGACTTTTACTATTCTCACTGCCATTCTAGGATTTTATACCTTTTCTATTGTCTTCGGTCGACTATATACTGCCATGCACTCCTTTACGGATTGTGCGTTTGGCGTTCTTCTGGGAACGGCTATATGGTGGGCATATAGTTCTTGGGATGGTATCCCGATCACATTTTCCCCTTCTAGCCCGTTTCGTTTCTTCGTATCTGCCACTGGAGCAGATCCACTATCATTGTCGAGTTACACGATTCATATTGGTCGTGGCTTGAGTTTGGATCGCATGTTGTGGAATTGGACAATGGGAGGAGGATGGGAAGTACCTGTACTTCTTGTCATCATATGTGCTGTGTTGGTGAATCAACATCCGCAACCTGTCGATGATTGCCCCTGTTTCGAGGACGCTATTGCATTCGCTAGCGTCCTATTTGGTGCCCTTCTGGGAAGATGGGTGACGCTGAATTCGGCTGTTGGTCATCTCTGGAAAGAGCATGATATTATGCCTGGGAGTGGTTGGCTGTGGGATACGGCAGCGTCGGCGTGGGTGCAAGTAGAGCGGGGTTGGGATGACGTAGCTGTTTGGTGGGGTGTAGCTACGTTGAAAATGACGTTGGGTGAGTAACTTCTCTCTACCTCATCTCACGTTCTCTTGAATAATAATTTTCTGCTCAGGTATTCTCGTCATCTTTACATGGCGCTTACTCGCAAAATCTGCTCTCCATCTCATACTCCCTCCTACATTCCGTCTTCTCGCACGCGTCTTCCAACTACCCAATCGACGATTCTACACTCCCGCTACTGAATACAAGTCCGTACCTAGCGAGTTTGCAGTCACACCCCAGGGTCTCGGGGTATTACACCCTATTCCTAGTGTTATTGACCTACCGAGTCAAGTCGGTGTCGGGATCGACATGGATGAAGGTGCGAGCGCGAGCGTATCAAAAGGCGGGACAGCTGCCAAGGAAGTCAAACTTCGCAATGTTAATGGCGGTGCAACCAAAGGATCAGTCAAACTCGCTAACAATGTCCAAGTAAAACTTGTAGTCAATGATGAGGAGGCAAAAGGAGTGCCTGTAAAACATTATGATGCTGATGGTATGCGGATTCCCCTTGTATCGTTGGTTCTCAGAACGATATCTGACTTTTCATGCTTGGATAGTACTAACGAAAGTTATCGTATACGCTGGTATTGCGATCCTTGCTATTGAATTGTTACCACTAACGTTCAACTTAATGGGTTTGGGAGTCAAGTCTTGGGTGTAGGCATGCGATTCTCAAATTATGTACGACCGTTGAATATTCTTGACACCCTTTTCTCGACCATATTTTCTCTCTGACTTCGGATGGATTTATTTCTCTCTGCTATAACTCGTTCATCTCTAGTAATTTCATCTTCGCTTTCGACACCCTGGCGATTCCGGATCCTCCTTCCAATTCAAATTCAGAGTTCGAATTCAGAGATACATTTTCGGCCTCAGTGGAGAAGGGGGCGGTACCTGACACAAAATAGCTCCTAGTGGCCCGTGAATGATCGGATGCTCCAAATTGCGTGGACAATGCGTCGAATGTCTTACTTTGTTGAACTTCCTTCATTGTTAAATCTTAATGATGATAGTCCCACTGAGCTCAACTCTCTCGTCAAAAAGTACATGTGCTGTAGCCCCACCTTTCCGCTGGGCTTCCTCGTTCTGGCAGTTCATATAACCACAGACAAGACATCCAACACGGCTGACAGCCTCCTCCATTCCCTCGACACCCAACACGGCAACCCCCTCCATTCCCTGGACACTCTGTATTCGTCGAATACTTCAAGCACATCATGACGATACTTATAATCGGGGGCACAGGAAAACTCGGATTTTCGGTTGCTAAAGTCCTTCAACAATCCATGGGACAATCCGTCCTTATCACTTCTCGACGCGCCAAACTCGAGTCACCGGCTACACCTTTCAAAGATTTTCGAATCGTCCAGTTTGATTGGCATGATGATTCGACGTTTATGAAGCCGTTCAGCTATATCTCGTATCACAGAACGGAGCTCGGTGAGGGGATATCGCCAATTGACCGTGTGTTGTTGATTGTACCGATTTCGATGAATATGTTGGACCACATGAGGCCGTTTGTTGAGATTGCTATGCGGCAGGGGGTGAAGAGGTTTGTGCTTGTTAGTGCGACGCCTGCGAGGAAGGGAGAACCAGGGCTTGGGAAGGTGCATGAGTATATTGAGAATTTGGGAATGGAGTGGTGCGTGTTACGACCGAGYTGGTTTATGGGTGAGTATTCTTTCAAATTCGTTCTGGCTCGAGCAGTCTCATGACGGAGCTCAATATCATCGTGGACAGAAAATTTCGCTACGAATTATCGAGCGGTTATTAGGGATCATGACTGTATACCGAGCGTGTCGGAGGATGGAAAGGTTCCTTTTGTGTCCATTGATGACGTTGTTCCAGTCGCTTGTCGGGCACTCCTGGCGAAGAGCTTCAACCGAGAACAAATTATCGTTGGGCCGGAACTACTATCCTACAACCAGGTGAGTCGTCGTTCTGAACTACTCTAGCCGCATTTTATCTCAACAGCTCTTATATCATTCAGGCGGCTGCTATATTCTCTCGCGTTCTCAATCGTCCAATAACCCACAGACGCGAAACCGCTATGGAACATGCAAAATTGTATAAAATGGTCGGCCTTGGAGAGGTTGATGCGGATCTTTTGACAAGATATGATACCAGTGTTGCGAGGGGGTCAGATGAGGAGGTGTTTGCTGATAGTAAAACCAAGATTTTGGGGAAGTGTAAATTGGAGGATTTTGTTAGGTCGCATCAGTGGTTGTGGGAGAAACCGCGAAGGAAGTGTGTTAATTAGAAAAAGAAGTGTGTAAAGTACGAATACTGCAACCCCCTGTATGGAATGTCAAGCGATAGTAATGTTAGTTCCAAATGCCTTCGACACCAAGTTTTGAGCTTCAGGAATCAGGAATTGGATTTGATTTCCTTCGGCCAATTCCTTGGTGACTATCGCGAAATGACGTCACGTGACTTTCATTGAATGGGTTCAAGCGCCCAGGGTGGCTGGCACTTGGGCTCATTCAATATTGCCAGCATGACGCTCGTACTACTAGAGAACACCAGTATTCGGAACCGAGGCGCCCATAATGATCTCTCAATTCAAGCATCCTGCTCCTCAGAATAATCTATCACAGGGCTAGAAATCAAAAACTCCTACTACTTAGATAACTCTTCTCCCCACTCAGATTCGGGATTTCTCGGCTGTAGACTAAAGGATCATTCCCGCTGCCTATCTGAGTGCTGCGGACCGAGTGCCAGTCCACCAGCGTGTCCAAGGTTGCTCCACTGCTAGCTCTGCACTCTTCGTCCATTCTCGCGTTTGCCTCACGAACGACATGCGTCTCTAATTATACGACGACGTGTCCTCATGCGTTTTCAAACTTTTCATGGCCTGATGAAACTCTGCTTCTTTCTTCTGATCTTCTGGCTGACACGCGTCGGCGCTTCACCACTCCCGCATGAACCCCAAATCTCACAACCCTTGAGCCTATACCCTCATCCGCAACTCGATCGTCATCACATGAAGAGCACGACATTGTCACGGCGGATGAAGAAGACCTATACCTCGCTGTAACCTCACACTACAACCTCAAATTCAAGCAGTACTCAAAGTGGATCTCGGAGGAGCAATCGAAATCTCTGGGGTTATGGCAGCTGTGAGGAGATCATGACCGCACGGAGGACGCGTTTCGTGACTATGTGTCTCCATATTTAACCAGATTCGTGGAGAAGAAAGAAGGCTGGTGGGCGCCTTCTGCCTCGTGTCGATCATGGAGACAACGAGTTTGGGAGACGATATCGGACTCGCGGTTCGGAGATTCAGATACTATAGAGATTGCACTACCAAAGTGGGTAACGGTCTTTGGACTTCTTTCAGTCACTGCATGCTGACGTTAAGTAGGGGAGGACGTCTTCCTACTCCGGACTATGGAACAATTCTCGGTTATGACCGTCGACGAGCTATCAGCGCTCTTGAACTTCAACCTGAGAGGAAATGAGTGCGGGATCAATGGATTTAGCCCATGTCCGTATTGCGCTTTGTGTTCGCATATTCGATTTAGAACCAGTCTCTTTCAAGGGTTTCAATCTGCGTGCAAGTTAACAAGTAAGCATAAACTGATGTTTTTTTTCATGATGAGTCACCCTGCACAAATTTTGTTTATTGCAAGGTATTCCGCCCATACAATTCTGACTTGTATTGTCTTTTACAAGGTTCACCTGAATCAGATGAATCCTGAGCTTCAGATCAACTAGTCATCGATCATCACTGACAATAATGACTCCCTCGAATACTACTGCTACATCTGCCTCGAGTTCGAAAGCCAACCCTCTAAAGAGATGAATATATTTCGTTGCATTGGGCTAGAATGAAAATATGGATGTTCAATTTACAATTCGTGCCCGCCCCATTCTTCTATCCACCTAAGGCGCAGTCATCAACGACCTCAAGACTGATATCTTCTTCTCATTTTCGTGTAGGCGAAGTCACAGGAGAGGTAAGCAATGCTGGTACCCCAGGAATGTGCGAGGTTGTCACCTCTGTTACTTGTATTAGCAACATGAACGATTCATCCACGATTCACTTACTAAGAGCCTTTTTGACACTCGACATCAACGAGGAATCCAGCTCAGCCACCTCTTTTCTGGCTTTCTCCCGCTCCTGCCCCAGCTGAGAGAGCTCCTGCAATAAGGCATTTATCACACTTTGATCCTGGCCCGCCGACTTGACAAGCTCGACTTTTAGCTGCTCTATCACGCGTGCTTGATTTACGACCACATTTTGCATGATATTATGGAGTCGCTTCCCTGCCTGAGTCGCCGGAACCGTTTTCTTCTCGTTCACTAGCTCCTGCTGTATCTTTACGAGGTGCGCTAACTTGTCAACGGGCTGGATGCGCAAGAGGTGGTTGAAGATATCCCAAGCGGACCCCTCAGTATTTCTGAATTGGAAGCTCGTCGATCCTTTCAGTAACATTGGTCTCCAATAGTTATCCAGCAGGTCTCGCTCGCGACTGATAAGCTCGAGAGGATCTGAATTACCCTCATTCGGCCACATAGTGGTTACAAGAACAACCTTTTTGAAGAAATCCTTTCCGCAGAGCTTTTGAAACATGTCGAAATTTTTCACCACAGTGCTCGTCATGCGAGGGTCAGAGATCCGATGCAAGTAGGCTATTCCTGATACTTTCCCCTCGTCTGGGCTGGGGAAAGGCTTTGAGTACAAGGGAATCGAGTTCTGTGGAAACGTACATTGCTTTAAACCAATCAGCGATTGTGTTGAGAATTTCCAAGTCAGAACGGCTGGTGTCATCAAAGCCAGGAGTGTCGACTAGGACGACACTGAAACGATCACTGAGAAACTTTATTCTCACCCCGGAGACGCGGCTCGTAGTTGAGTGTAGCGTGTGGCCAACTTCTCCGGCATCGTATCCCTTTGAATCCTTTGTCACTGTTTGAATGAGCTTTTGCTGTCGTTAGACGAATGCACAAGAATTGAAGTAGCGCTAACCGAGCTTTTCCCTGCTCCCGTTGGCCCCATGACACTATTCATTGAAATGATCAAATGATACAAAGACAACAGCACAGCGTAAACTCACACGATGACAAGATCATTCTCAGTCAAGTCTCTTGGACCGGCCATAGGTTCAATAGCATCGATGTCCTTGAAGTCGCGCTGGAAGAGGTCTGATTCAATCCAGCCTGTATCTGCCCTACGCATCTGTGGTGTAAATGGTGTAAAGGAAGCTGAGGTGAACCGACTTCATGGAGTGCGAGATACCTAAGACGCACCCCGACGCGTTGAAACCAGTGCCATAAACCAATGTCACCGTCTCTGGTAATACTTATGCCAAGGTTTAAGGACATGGGCGGGGGTCGGAGGGCATAGAACACACTCACCCGCTACTTGTCGACATCACACTTCGAGTCCCTCGAAGGAAAGGGAAGGAAAATGGCAGATGAACACAAGGATATCAAAATTGAAACTCTGCCAGTGGATCTCTAGCAAGTTGAGGCATGCGTGAGGTAGAGGCTTGGGTAGAGGTGCTGATTATCTAACAGGATTATCGTGCCTGTTATGATACACTGAGCTTCTCGACCAATGAGATTCGCTATGCTTTTAGCAGGCACTTCTTGATTCGTTGTCGATGAAAAGTGAAAACAGTAATCAGACAATAGACCACGCACAGCCGCACGCACTGTGCTGGTGAATCAATAAGCCACGAGGACTACTGAAACGTAATCGTGTAGCGGTGCATGTCTGCACCAAGGTCCCCGACTCTCATGCAAGTAGATTCAATTAGCTCGATTGAACATACTACTTTCTCCTCACTTCTTGTGGCAGACAAACTAGTGGTACCCCGCATTTTTGCCAAGCAATATAAGAGCTTCAATTGAAGCTGTCTTCTTAAACCGAGTTGCTTCACAGGACAGTTATAGTGTTTCACAGGACACTGGTTATAGTATGATCCTGTTGAGGCCATCCAGATTACTTTGTATAGGCGGGAGTAAAGGTAGCTCACTCAAACGTTGGTGGACGGCTTTTCTGTACTTTTTGCAAGAGTGCATGCCACATGACTGTTGCGTAACTATTTCGGTGAAATTAGGGTGCTTGGTGCATAAATCTGGCCACACCTTCCAGCTGACCAATAACTCCATCTGTAGCTGTCCCTTTGGAGCCAAAAGCTCATCCACCACCAAACGATGATCGGTAGCTAACCCACTTCTTGGTTTTCCAGTATCCAAACTCTCCAAACATGCATAAAGCTCATCACACGACAACTGACAAAAGCCAATAAGTTTGCTCCATTTCAACCTCGTACCCCGTCTTTTTGTACCTTCCTTCCTTCCTTCCACCACTTTTGGTAACTCTTCCCTTCTTTTCTCTTCAAATACTGTTATGATCTTGGTTAATATTTCTCTCTCTTTGTTTCCTTACGCTCCTACTAGATATTAGTTTTACGAACACCGTGGACATGAGTGCATTTTCATTTTCTGCAATGGGGTTTGGCGCCCCCTTAGTATAATCCTTTATCTTCGAGTCTGGTAAGATCTTGAGTCGGTCCATATCGCCCCCACCCATCTCCAACTCATTTTTTCTAGAACGATGAAACTGACGATACTTCTCGGGTCACCCGAGGAGCATCGTCAGTTGAGTCGGGTCCTTCAGCGTTTGCTTGAGCGATGCTAAGAATAGCACGAGTTATCGAGATTTTCAAACGTTAGTTTGTTTGAATACAGCCAGATCTGTACTAAACCCAGCTTTTCCAGTCCTGTTAGATATGGTACACCGAAGCTCCGTGGCCACACAAGATTAATAGTCGCAGTCAGAGCAGGCTCTTGTAAGTTTTGTGCTCAGAGACGGTAGCTTCGATGTCAATGCATACTACCGGCTTTAGGCAATGACAAGGGTCTTACTAGAACATGAGGTAGTCAGATAATTTATGGAGTATATCGAAAGGGGGACTTTGTAATTCGTCATGCACATAGGCTGCTTTACATTTTATTTGTGCAAGAGTGTAGGAGGGGGGGCAGCCATGGTGGGTGTTACGTCTCTTCAAGCATCTTCAATTTCTTCAATTGGCAGGAGAGTGTCATAGAAAGGGGTCATTATGTGCACATGTTTGGTATAGAGCCGGTGGACGTTCTAGACGACGTGAATGCGAATCCCTGCGGAAGGTGGAGCGCGTAGGTGCTGACGTTGACTCATTCACGTCAGCTTGCAGGCGTTTGGTAGGGAATTTTGCGCATTTGCCGCTGATAGAACCCTCCTCTTGCTTCGCAGAGTCGGGGATTGAGTTTGATTCTGGAGTCTGAATCATGTAGCGCATTTGGTTAGGACTCGTACGATCTCAAAGCTCAAATGGCTGGAGAGACTGAAACTTATGTTGGGTGCAGAATTCATGAGTTTGAAGTAATCCAGGCTTATTTTAGTAGCTCCTGGGTGTAACCTACTGACGATATGCGAAGAACCATTCTTACCTCCTTCCTCTTCACCATCAGTCCTTCTTGTCATTCTCATCGTTTCGGACCCCATAATCAGTTTGATACCCTCTCGCAATACCACTTCTTCCCTGTTCCAGGACACTAGGTTCATCTTCGCCCAAACGCACCTCCAGTCCTCGATATGATCGTTCTTGAAGGAAGTGTGCTGTTGGTTCCGTCATTTAGATAGCGTAAAAAGGATAGAGATAAGGATCGAATTACCTGCAGCACTATTTTCAAGACGAGATACAGCTGAATCTTGGTTTCTGAGGATTAGAGATTCGGATGTCGTCGATTGAGTGGTTTGAGTGGGAGGAGAGGTGGGATCGTAACGTTTGGCATGTCGATATTTGCCTGTTATAAGCGAAAATTGGGGCTGCTCTCTATCATCCTCCTCCCCTCCCCCTCCCCTACCTCCCCTTTCTCTACACCCTCCCCTCGCTCCTCTAGAT
>JANIEX010000530.1:0-27786 GCA_027627405.1 Leucocoprinus birnbaumii | reverse complement strand
GGGGAGAGACATGTTGATATATTCCCAGGGCGGCGGACTGTATGCTCCATAGTTCTCCTGTGGAGGGCCATCATTGAGAGCGTCCTATCTGTGATAAGTCGCAGCATTCGGTTCTCCGAGCCCAACTTTGTAGTGTCCACACAAATATTGGCCTTCGGTTCGGCGACGCTATCTCCGCCAATAAACTTAGATGCCAGGTACAGGCTTAATTGGTATATTATGTCTTGATCCTGATCGATGATCGGGCATGGAGCCATTACGGAGTTGGAGTTGTTGGGAATCTAGAGCGACCACCCCCTAGTCTTCTGGGCCAGTCTTAGCAGGGGTGAAATCTAGCACGGGTGGAATGACATCCATTTGTTACTTTGTAAAGCGCACTTCTAGTACTCCAAACGCGTTGATCAACGAAGCATGACGTTTAAGGAAAAGCCGTACGCTCAAAACTTGTCTCGCTGTAGTTAAGCGAATTGCTTGAACACCGTGCGGCGGTAGCCGAGGGCTAGAACAATCGTGGCGCTCCGTGCACCAAGACCAGGATGACTCTTAGAGGTCAATTTTTTTGGGTCATGATAGCCATGTTGGAGTTGGATAGGGGGTTGGGCGGTTCCATTCTCACATACCGGTCCACGCGCACTTGGAGGTCTTTCCATATGACGTAATAATGTCCAGAAAATAGTACAGTCGCAGTAGCATATGCATGATCCCCCACCGCATACATGCTCCAAACTTACGAGCACTGAACAAATAGTACTGTTACTTACAGACCTTTTGACCCCATAGGATAATCAACATAGGCCGTCCACAATAATTCACTGCGCTGATGGGCCAGTGAACGATTGATGACTGGAGAAGGTGGTATATCTATTCAATGCTTTATGGCTATCCTACGGAAGGAAGGATCTTTGTTTCAATTTGCAATCGGGCGGTAGCACTCAGACCCGTTGCTTACTTGGGATCTCCGAGCTTCTGGATGGACTCGGCTCGACTTAATCAGAGTTCCAAAGATCGTATAGAGCTAGTAGAGATGAATGAACCGAGCGTTCATTAATGTTACATCTCCCTGAGACGGCTGCACAGTGCTCAGAGCTGTTAACTGTGAAACCTCGAGGGTGCTAATAGGACAATCATCATATTGTGATTTTTTTCATGCCCGTCTGTCAGCACCCGAACGATTCGAATAAGTACCACAAAGTAATATGGGCCGGTAGGTGTATTTCCTATCAGGGAAGCCGTGAGTACTCATTCTTTAAGGGCATTCAACAGCCTTCTCCAAAATAGAAGCCGGTAAACGCCCACTATTAAAAGCAGTTGATTGAATGATCGATGCTCGAATCCCCGCGGCATTTATGTGGAGTAAGAATCCAGGGAAGTAGCGTGTTACCCTCGACCTAGGCTAGTTCCGGAAACGTCAGGGGCTGTGGTATTCGAAGATCGAAAAATCAAAAATATCGGATCCGAGATCCAAAAGAACGTGGAGTCGCTGTCGTTGCAAAGGGTGTGTTGAGCTTGGACTACTTCCTTGGCCTGAGCCTGATTAGTTTGAGAGTTTCTGAAAATTTCGAGATTGATTATCATGAAATACTGGCTCTTTCCCAAGCTCTTCTCCGGAGAGAGGCGAACCAGATAGTTCAGAGTATATGCACACTGCGCCGGTGAACCAATAATACACCGGTATTATTGAAAACTAATTAAAGTATTATTGAGAGTACGTCCTTAAATGGAATGTATTACTATTACCGTATATGGACAAGGGTATGCAATAATCTTGCAATAATCCNCGAGGATTATTGGTTCACCAGCGCAGTGTATGATCAATAACTCCACCCTTCTCATTGGATGGTGGGGTATCGCATCCTAGCAAAATACCAAACAAGATTATCTGTAATCTCTTCGCTTCGAAGGCTCGTACGACATCATAATGGCCGTTGGATTCGTTTGTTGGAGCTTGTGGTACTTGGGCGAAGGGTTTGTGACCCTATTCAAGTCCAGGTAAAGGAGCAACTTGCGTGAATAAGTACTCACGGGAAGCGATGAATCATAGGTGTCGCTAAGTTCTCAAGCATCGAAGAAAGAATTAGCCTAGCCTCCCAGTAAAATATCCGACACACTTTCCAGCCTCTTCCTAATTTGGGTCAGTAGCTGATGAGCTCGAAGCCCGAGTCGTACCATCATCATACTGGTCGCACACCTCTCTGCGGCCTCGAGGATGTGGCCGACCGTGCACAGCGTTTAATCCGCATCAACATAAACCACCGGGGGGGCTCGCGGTGACTATGTGTTTTCTCTTACTACGCTGCGAATCTCGTTTGCTAGACTCTTTTAGTGCGGGTCTATCACCATAAAGTTCCCCGGATGTCCTCCGTGAGAGATCTATGGTAAGGGCCTCTCTACCCCGTCTTCTAAATGTCAATTATCAATATGCGGGGCATATCTGCCTCCGTGGTGTCCATGGCCTAAATAGCTCCAGCACAAGGTTTGAACGTTGGACAATGATTCCCTCTGAACATGGAGCCACCGATTCCACACTATGTCATTTTCAATCATTCACAGCGTGTTTAGCGGAAGTACGAGAGGCGGTAATGATTCAGTCTTTCTATACTCAAGAACTGCCATGAAGAATTTTTGTTACCAGCATCTATGGGGATATTTAGGGGGCTTCCCGCGAAGCGGAGAGCAACAACGGGGGTGACCCTGGCGGTGGGTCCCAAAGCTTCGATGTCATACGTCCCACTCCTTATTATTTGGAAGACCCTTGGTCAATCTCTATCGATCAGGCAACAGAATTATATCGTGCAATCGAGACCATGGCGGGGATTTCTTCCGATGCAGATCTACCTCATCTCAAAGTTCGTTCCTCCCGCGGTCTATTTCTTCTGTGATGATCAAGTGCTTGTGGAAGGGGGTATGGCGGTCGAGGCCACCACAGATTCAGTTATTCGGACGCACGGCAGTGACTGGGATATTGAGGCATATCGGGGAAGAGCCGAGTCACGGAAGCATACTTCTGATCCCGAGGCTCCCTGTTGCAACTTGCCGCTTCGGAAAGTGCTCACAGACGGTTTCGTGGAGGAGTGGAGAATTTGGAAATCGTTTCTTCAATAGTACTTAGTAACTGGTTCTGTACGTATTCATACTCGCCACCTCACTGTGATCCACATGAGCATTATCATGTTAATGTCATAAATGCTGCATTAACGGGATCTTGACATTTTTTCCAGTCCAGGCGCATCAGGCCTTGATCACCCCAGCTCTCCCAGCCTGCTGCTCCCGTTCCTCTTCGATCCCTGGCCCTCCGAATCCTCTCATCGCGTCCTCGCGCTCTTTGTTGGTGCTCCTACTCACCTCCCCTAGCCCCGGGAAGCTCTCGGTCTCTCCTGGCCTCTCCCGTGCGCTCAGGCCACGCCGTTGAGCCTATGCCTTAGCCAGCTTTCTCTGAGCCAGCTTTGGCTGTGTGCTCATTCTTCTGATTGGAAGACTTGGTGCCCAGAGCCCCGGCATACCCTCCACACACCACACCGATCGCATGCCTCTCTTGTCTCCTCCCTGCAGACCATGCCCTTCAGATTCCTCTATTTAGATACACGATCTATATACAGTCTCTCCGTCATCTCATGCTCGTCATTTGAGGCCTAGGATGCTAAAAGACTGCTGGACCCAGTTCCCGCTCATGGAAGCCCCCCTTGGCTTGTCTAAGAGTTCGCTTTGGGTCTCGAATCGACACATTGAGTCCTAAGGCCAGCTCTGAAGCTGAGACATCCGCGTCCGTCCCCGAGTGTTTCTTCTCTACAGCAAGCATGGTTACGAGCGTACTAACCATGCCAAAATACGGCTCAGCGCAGGCTACTTCAAAATCAAACGAATGGGAAACTCCGTGAGTCTGTTTCTCTCGACCATGCTGGTATCGCCTCTCACAGCGTCCCTTTCAACTCGTAGCTCCAGCAGCAAAGATCAACGACGCACCCACCTCGGTCTTCAAGGCTCGCGCAAAGCGGCGTAAGATAGCTGGTTCTCGGCCAGGAGAAACATCGCTGGTGAAGAGATCACAGGTCATGCAGACCGACAAGCAAATGGACTGAGTGCTTACCTGGGTGGGCACGCTGTTGATGATCGTTTAACCACACTAATTACTAACGGTCTTTGCCATCGTCTATGACGTCTAGGCCGCTGCAGCAAATGCTATTCCTTACAAGGCCGCAGAATCGCAGATTGCTCAGTCGACGCCACATATTCTGAGTTCAAACGATTGCGGAATGAGGCTTCTTTGCAGTTACGAGTCCGATTCGTGATCTCAAACATTAAACTTCAATCCAGTTCTCCAGCCTGGACCCTCCCCCCATTACAGCCATCCTGATCCTCAAGCTTCAGGCTCATCCCTATTCGGTGATACAAGGCGGCATCCCTCTCGCTCCACAGCATCCTTCATCCATTCACCAGCCCGTTCATCCTCCACCATTCTCTGCAACGCCCATTCAAGCAACGCCACAAACAATCTCGCAGCGTTCGACGTTCCTCGAATCATTCGACCCGGCGACGGAACCCCCGCTACGTTCCGCATCTCTGATATCTCCTTGCTCCCCTCGGTTTCTTTTGTAGGCGAAATGCCTCGTCTTGGAAGGTTATGGGATGATGTAGCGCCCTCGTGGTTGCTGATGGCGCCTTCCGTTCAGATTGTAGCCCTCCGTTGGAACGCATCCTCTCCGGAAATTTGGGGTCAGCGCCTTACAAATCTGCTTCAACACCACCATCAAGGTTGTAATTGCATGTACCATATAGAGAGTTCCGCGGCCGACATCAGTGAGCGTGTATCAAGAAAACGACAGAATCACACGCAGTCATAGGCCCGAGTACGTGAGAGAANTACGATCTTCTTAATCTTCCATATCAAAATNAATATAAGCTTCNNACCCAATAGNAGAACAAGAGGAGATCAGACATCAGCNCATCAGCATGTACGAAAGCGGGTGAGGAGGCAGAATCACATTCGNTCGTGCATATGAGAGAAATAGAACCTTGATTTGGCCTTGGAATCANCANTGCGNCAATNGGCNACAAGCCNCAAGCAAGTCATATGGCCCTCACTAATCGCTTCATNTATCACAATAGAAGACCCTACGACCANTATAAATAGTCCNNTAGANACCNCACCCCACGCACGTCTTTTNAGNCCNTAAATCAGCCCAATGGCAGTAAACAAGACATCTGCCGACGACATTCTCAACCAGATAGCAAATCTCCAAGCCAAAGTTGATGGGCTTCGCGTACGTGCTACAAGCTTCCAAGGCGCGAGTTTAGAAGAGGGTCTAGGCATCCACGAAGCCACAATACTCTGTACTCAGGCACTCAAATCCACCACTGCAACCGTCTCAGTAAGCAGCTTCCTATTTCCTTGCACGAAAAGACCACATTATTGATCTTCATCCGCGTTATTAACGTTTCACGACAACTATAGAGCGTCAATCGCCAAAACTCTGCTGCAGATGGTCGAAGAGTGGTCAACGCTTTGAGGGACCTCCAGCCTTCCTATAGCACCTATTTATCCGAAGCCTCAGCAAAGAAACACCTCATCGAGAAAATCCCTGGAGCTAATCTCATCGGCATCGTCAAGAAAGATCTCAATGATACTTATGCTGCATTTATCGCACTCGCGGATGCACTGATCGAGAATGCACCAGTACGTTCCGATCTCCGAGTCACCTTTGCCGAAATCATGGTAACCGATGCATGATTTATAGACGGATGTAGTGGGAGACGCGAAGAAATTGAAGGTCGAGTATGACGAGGCCTTCAAAAAAACGCTGAGCGTGTATGCGTAGCGGCTGGAATTCGGCCTTGAATACATGCACATTTGGGTCAATTACGAGAGTGGCTGGTCGCAAGATACGGTGTACACAGCTCCGTGCGCCGGACCAAAAAAAACGAGTTATTGCTTCTTGAAGGGAGCCAATACGATCAGAAAAGACACCCTTCTGGCTGCGGTCCATCTTAAGAGCGTCCACGATAGAAACATGCTGTTTATTGATCATGAGATGTGATGTCATTAACTAGTAGCCCACCCGTAATTAATTAAACACAAAACCAAAATGAGAGGAGAGTTCGAATATACTCGAGTATATAAATAGCGTAGTAGGGTCAGGGCAACGGTTCTCGGCTACTCGACAAGCGGTTCAAGTGGATATACACATCAGTTCCAAACCCATCCATCGCAATAAGCCTCAAATCACCACCAAAATATCTTGCGTACTAGAACCCACTACAATCAGTACTCCGATCACGAGGAGAGAGAGAAGGGCAGACTCACCAATCTGGACAACGGCAACCCATACCCGAATCCAGCCATAGGAGCCTTAAAATCACTAGCCTGAAAATCCTGATCAATCCTCTGCCCTTCCATAGTCGTATACATATACGTCCAAATCAACGGAATAGCACTCCTCGGAATACCACCTCCCTCATCAGAGATCTTAACCGTGATATCCTCCTTCCCCTCCACAACCACAACTTTGATCGGAGGAAAATGATCTTCCTTGTCTACGCCGAAACGTTCTACGACTGCTCGTAATGAGTTCTTCAAGAGTTCGAAGACGATGTGGGAGAGATGGCCGGGGACGTAGGGGAATGTGAGGTTTTTGGGACAGATTAGTTGGACGGGAGGGCCTTTGAACATTGCGTAGTGTTCTTCGCAGACGAATCGGGCGTTTTCGATTGCTTCTTGTACGATATCGTGTACGTTCTAAGTGATGATTTCTTCGCATCAGAGGCACGGAGTGAGAGGGTATATCGGTTGCAAACTCACCGCTTTGGTACAAATGATACCAACATAGTCTTCATGCGCCATATGTGTATTTAGCGCCACATCTACGCCACCGCCAAAAAGGTCAACACCAGTCGACTTCAAAGGGAGAGATCGTGAAGGACTTACGTTGACCAATCAAAAACCGAATACCAATACGCGACATGTAAAACCGATCCAACCAAGCTTGGATATCATGTCCGATATGCCTCGCATTCTGACATTTCTTCCACTCGAGAACACCCTGTGCAACGGTAGTAACTGTGGGGTCGTGTCGACTCTTGATGTGTTCTAATAATTTCGTGAAGCGTTTGTTGTAGTCTTGAACTTCTGGTGGCCAGTCTGTTCGGTTAGTGCTCGCGTAGTACCTGTGATGGATACCCCAAATGGGTTTGAGTTTTTATGCTAAACAGTGGGACGAGAGGGAAACGCACCTTCTCTCCATTGGCACTCTCAACCGCAGCTTATTGAACCCGTTCGCACCACCGTTCCCATTCCCACCCCCGTCGAGTGCGTGAGAGTACAGCCCGTCGCTCTGAGGCTCGAAAGCCAAAGACGGGTTGGGTGTCGATTCTGGGAGGGTTACTTCACCGGACCGGGGCACCATAAGGGCTTGGCGTACAGTCGGGGAGAGATGGATTGGCGGAAAGGTGATGAGTTCCTTTCCTGATGTGAACAAGGAGTTGTGGGTGGTGTGAGTCATGGGCCGTACCTCGAAAGACTGGGCGTACCAGTTCTTGACTTTGCGGATGGAGGGCATGTTGCTGAGGTTGTGCGGCAGCTCGTCGAGCTCCTTTACCCGGTGAGCCAGGCGTACTGGTAGTTCCTCTGACGGGTTATGACGTATGAGTGCGGTTGTAAGAACAGAGACACTAACGCCGCACCTGCGAGGAACTGGCTGGCTTTCAGCAGCGTTCCCTGGCTTGGATTCTGGCCAAAGAGGACCATCTGCTGGAGAGAAACTGGAGGCCGATGAGCACGAGCTGCGAGGTATTCCGACGACAGAACTGACCGCCGGTCTGGGGAAAGGAGGCAAAGTGGTGGATCTTGTCCCACAGGGCCGGGGAGATGCGGAAGCCTGCGGACATGGTGTAGTATGCAGTGAAGAGAGGCGCATAGAAAGAAAGTGCGAACAGAGATTTCAGCCGTGCATGTCCAAGATCTCGGATCCAATGTCCGCCCCCACTTTCTAATCACATGCGCCCCTGCTCACAGTCACGTGTTTACCTCGGACTCGAGCGCCGATTTTCATTTTCGTCCCGACCTCCCCCTTGTCCGCTGCGCCCCCATCCAACGCCGCTCCGTGCGCGTCGCTTTCCGTTTGTGTTAGGCATCTCGCTCGGGCTGGCTCTCNCTAGACTCGTGGTCGCTGGAAAATTATCGTCTGGGTCCTCCATAGAACGTCGGTCAGCGGTCTAGTCAATCACAAAACCTATGTTCCTGCCACTTCTTTCACGCCATGTCTCGAGATTCTCTATCAGTCACCGCGCAATTCCGCCATACTTACTAACGGACTCTTTCTCGGGCGTTGTCTGGAACGCTGAATGCAGCTCACATTGACCAAGTCGCACATATCTCAATCGGCTTCAACGACGCTTTCCGACCCTGTTCGGGCAATCTCGCCGAGGGGCCAAATGAAGTCAGAACCTAAGCCAAGAATCAGGCGCATGCCAAATCTTTCAAGCCGGACCTGGTCTACAAACCAACATTTCAGCCGGGAACATGTTTTTTAGCTGGGCTTCCGAACAAAATCAAAGTACCATGAGCCGAGACCTCTTCAGCTGTCTCCTATATTCTCTAAATCGTACCAGCCCGCGACAGACAGGCTGAAACTACATGAATTTGACCGTATTCTACTACTATAATGTTCACTACTGTACATTCGCTGTCCAATTTACTACAGAACAAAGTCCGTTTGTAGTTCATAAGCTACAGACAATTCCCAGAAGAAAGGAAGAGAGCAAGACAACCTTTATGGTCGTCATCCATAGTCCACCATGGTGAAGCCGCATGGATATCAGACACGTCTCCATCGATACCCTCGACAGTTCACGAATCGCCCAATGCTCAGGCGCTTAAGGAGGAAACCACCAGCTGGCACGCAAATCAGCATTTAGAGCTCAGAAGAACACAAAACGCTAGCTACGTACCATCTCAACTCTCAGCCTCAACAATCCGGATTCCATCTATTATTCGGACCGTGAGGTGGTCTCCACGGAAAGTCTTGTCGCTTCACCAAGCCAGAATCGTCGCGAGGCACAACGGAGTCGAGAGGAACTCCACGAGCGACAGGGGCGAAAGCCATCAGAAGAACGAAGAGTATGAACTCAGGTGTTCGAGTCTGCATATCAGGTACTGTCTGCTTTGAGGATGGGCGTAGTGGAGGCAAGCAGCAAGACTCGGCGGCTGCGGAGCCTAACGTGCGTGCTAGTACTTAAAGCGATCAATACCACTAGCAGCACAGGCGGCGTGTCCCTCCGTCACCAGCTGTCTGGAGTCAGTGCGCCCATACAGACCTCGACTAGCTTTTAGTGACCTTTGAGTGACAGGTACCAGGTGCATCATATTGACTCGAACCAAGAATAGCCATCCAGGCGGTGCAGCGTCTAATAAGTCAACGTTGAACGTTGATCTCGCAGTGAAACTCTGAAAGTGATTGACCTTGATCTCAATGATGATGTCAAGTCCCCTGTGACTCGTTGACAGGAACGTTCTTGGATGACTGTTAGTCGTCAACCGTTCTTATCTACCCAGTGACATCTTGTTATGCAAAGGAGAGCGCCCTTGAGCGATCACCGGAACGCAAAATCCAATGAACCTCAATTCATCACTATGAAACTTCTTAATGTTATCATGCCTAAATCTTTTGGTTCATTCTATCCACCGCCAAAACAGCAAGGCTGAATCCAATACTCCAACTATTCTCGGGACCCGGTACTGCAACTCCGTGGGAGACGCTGCTCAGTGACCCTTTCCCGTACGATCTAAGCACTCGCCAGCGCCAAGGGAGCTTTGAATCAGCATTAAAACGATGTCGACACAATGGGCGTGCCGAGTTCCGTCGGACAAGGATTACCAATGTTTAGCGCAATATGACCAACGAGCACACCGCCTATGATGGGCCAACTTGCTCTTCGGGCTCCTTCGCCTACTAAAATTAACCCGTCCCTTCAAGATTATTAGCGCCAAAAATGAGCGCTGAGCGCTGGGGTTCGAACCTACATCAGGCTGCGGCGCTGCGCCCACTGCTGTTAAGTCTACACTTTGACGACCAAACTCGGAGAGTGTTTTTTTTTTGCATTCTAGCCAGCGATCTCGCTTAAAGTGTTGTCATGATGTATGCAGAAATCTGAAATAGTAGAATGAATTCGGATCGGCAGATGCATGCAGAATAAGTATGTTGCTCAGAGATTGAATACAAAATACTAGAGTATTAATAGTATACGATAAAAGAGTGGCTGAGATACTGTCGGAATCCTGCGTATTCGACGAAATGAGAAACAAAGGGTGAGGGGATAGTAGTACTCTAATGCACAGATGGTATAACAACAGCCTTCAGAAATCAACAGTTCATCTTCCCACTCGAGCGTCGGAGGTCCTATTTTTGCCCGCACCACTTCCGCCCATGAAGCTCTACACACACAGAGCAGCATCAGTCAACGCCCAAAGTTATTTCCAACTTTGCAACTTTGCCAAGCCAAGACAAGAATACTCACCTGAATTCATAAATTCAGCGTCCACCGTTCGGATTCGGATCCGGACACTCATGGCCAGTGGCAGTGGGAGAAGTCTGCCACGTCCACGGATCGTCGTCTGGTTGTGGTCCATGATGCCCCGGACACTGACCATGCGCTCTCGAATCCTGCCGAGGGATGTTATCCGAAATAGGTGCTGCTCGTACAGCGAGGATGAAAATACAAAGAGTTACGATGATTGAGTGAAGGATATACATGAATGCTGGCAGATCGAGGATTGAACGTGCTGAAGGGACAGAAGAGATCTACGGAGAGACAGACGACTCCTGAAATATTCAGTTTCGAATTGATCAGCACTGCCGGAAACTCGAAGAGGCTCGCTCGTGTTTGGAACTAATGTCATCGAATTGGGACTAGCACTTGACGCTTGACTTACTAAGACCCTCAGGGACATGAAATAATGTGTTTCGTTGTTCATTAAGCGCTCGTCGCTCCTTTCGAAGCATTTCAAGCGCCTAGAACGGTGCTTACCTCAACTATCCGTAGTTTATCTGAGCCCAGACTGGCAGATCAGTTAGTGGGTCCTTTGAGAATATCAGGCAGAAAACAGACTGTCTTGGATTCAAACGTAACCGGTAACCGACGATTGGCCAACGGGTGATTGTAAACCTCCGCTGTTACAATAACGAGGGGCTTTTGAGACTGGAAAGTGGATAAGCCAATGCTTGAGTGGTAAATTGCTGGAACCGTTGAACTTAATGAAGGGTTGACTTACTCATCTACGATTTACTGTCGTTCTTTTGCTCAGGCTGAAGATTTCATTACGTCTGTAGTAACTAGTACATGTCCGGGATAGGATTCGTTTGGTCTCGTTTCTCTGTCCGTCGTGCTATGCTCTGACTTGATCTCTTCACAAGGCTTATTACTCTGTCGACTGATATAAACAGAGTCTCCTATCGTTGCACTTCCGTCTGTGATATAAGCCGAATCAAGAACCATGGTAGACCGTTCGTTTTGATCAAACATCGTGAATTGGCGTTCTCGTCTCGCAGATGATCGCACAAGTATGACATTAAATGCGATCCCTGTTGCTATTAGCGTCTAAGGGAGTGGAATTAGTTTCTCAAATAATACATTTTGTGATCCATGTTGCTCACCATATCGGACGTAGGATACAAAGCGTTGCTACGGGTCGCACTCACAAGGAACGTAGTAAACACGCATGTAGTGTAGGCGGCCCCCGACTCAGCAATAACACGGATAATTTTGCGCAGTTGTCGGGGCTGATGAGCCACGTATGGATCGGTATCATTCATAAACCTTTCACTTTGTTTTTCAACTCTCCAGATACGCCATATTAATATGCCTGGTATGCGATTTTAACATTCCGCCTAGCATAAGTAGTGAAAAGTCTTACTTGTTGTCAGGGTGTTCTGAGCAGCAGTAATGGCAAAGAAAGCCAGCCACCAGGGCCTGATCTGGCTTGAATTCAAAGATATGTCACGAAACGTTTTTGGATTCCCCNCAACCTCGATCAGTTTTGCAGCCATTGCCAGATCAGCGAGGTAGAGAATGAGGGAGGGAGTAACAACGAGCCATCGGCGCCCATATACGACCCAGCATCGATATATCTAGAAAGAATGAATAAGACATTGCCAGGCCAGCACCGGAGAAAGAATTCATACGAGAACAAAGTCACCAACAATCATGGCGATGGTCTGATTCACTGACTGTATATAGTTTGAATTTCTGGCCAGTTTAGAGAAAGATTTAAAATACCCACGCGAGAAATATTGATCCAGTCGGCAATATTCATAAATTCCAACTCAGCATCATCTGAATGTATGAAAGCGTGGAAGTTGTGAAGTAAACCAAGCGCTGTGTCATAGGTACAGATGGCAAAGAGTATGAGGGCAACTACTGCCATCATCCAGCGAATTTCGTGTAACTGCAGCCATCGTTCGTCTCTTCCGGTCCCCGTGAGAAGCAGGGTGCGAGCGCAAAAGGTGCATGTGACCAAGTACATCCCGTAGAAAAGGGTTTCGCAGAAATTTCCTGAAAGCTGTGCTGCAGTGATAGGAAATGAGTTAGACGCCATGGTTGTGGTATGATGCGGTATCTGGCAATTTGAAGTCTTTGAGGTCTAAGGAGGGCTGACCCCTCTAATGAACGGGGCGAAGAGGAAATCAAGCGTCTGGAAGCTTTCTGTCATCGTGTCAATCTTATAACTGCTCCGATGTCGCTCTGTTCTGCCGTGGAGACTTAGGGAGACCGGAGGATCAAAAATCTTTCACAATCATCGCCTCAGCGAAGACCCCACTTGCCCAGCCAAGTCCGATTGATAAGGATCGGTCAGTCGCGTTTCGCGGTGAAGATAGGAATGTTGATCTCAACACCCTTTTTTAGGTGAGTCGGCACAGCATCCCTGTCAAAATACATCGAGCGCGATCAGTTGTCGCACCATGTAGCAGATTCTGTGCTCCAAGAACTCTACGCTATGCTTATCTAGGAGCGTCAATTTACTCCGAGTCTGCAGTGTGACAGAATCGACAGTCATTTCCAATCCAACTAGAAGCTCACTCCGTAGGCCTCATACATCATTAGGGTCACTCAAACCACCTACTACAAAGCCAAGGCCGAACATCGCTTTCTTAATATTATCATCCTTGTTGCTGAATGCTTTTACTAAATAACGTTCCTCCACTATTGCGCGAGGTGACCTTGAGTATTAGCCTTATGATTCGGCGAACTATTCAACTAGAAATACTACTGAGTTCATGGGGGTACCCTCATTTGATTTGAAAAGGTATTCGAATACAAGATCTATGTCAACTTGTGTGTCCTTGTGTACTTTCTAGTAAGTACTGCTTGAGCTTGACGTTCCCCTTTTGCGCACGAGCTGAGAATTAAGTCGCAAATGAATGATGGTGCCTCGTCGTAAGGGACAGTGAATGATCCTCGCTACGGTTACCGTCGACAACGGCCGTCAGGTTTAGAGAGGAGGCTGTGCTCCGACTTGAAGTTCCGAAGCTGAGCCTCTGACCTTCTCGATCCGGCAATCAAGTAACTAAGTATACTTGCCATGTTGTTAGCCAATCCTCATCCTCCTCTACATGTCGGATGAACTGAGAGGTTCGTTGCAAACAACGCCTCGAGGTGGAACCCATACACTTGCCAGCAGCCCTCAGTAGGGAAAAGATTGTGTTGAAGTCGTTGACTCCCGCGGCCGTAAGTCGCTGATTGAACTCGGCGTGGTGGATGTATGCAGAGATAAATTACCAGCAGTGTACTTGAAGAACCACAACCTGGATGCATTTTGGATGCATTGTTATATGTACGATGATCTGGCACAGCGTCAAATGCCATTATATCACCGACTGAGGTGTCCATTGCGGGAGCAGGATCAGGCGACCTTTGTGGCTCAACAGGCACCCACTCGGCTCTCTTCATGGGGATTGATAATTGGGGTGATCTCTCATTTAAACGCATTTGGTAATGCTCTCTGGTCATTTTATCTACCACCTGATTTTAAGGATGCATCTTTATTTCTTTCCCTTCTCCTCGTCCAATCTCCAACTGACAACTGACAATGAATACCTCTCCCACAAATGTTGATGAGGAGACCCCTCTCCTCTCTTCACCAAAGCTCCGCCAAAAAGGCCAAGTCACACCTCTCCCAAAGCTCCAAGTCGGGATAGCTCTATTACTAGAGTTATGTGAGCCGATAACTAGCCAGGTCATCTACCCGTTCATCAACGAGGTGCGCTTTACTGCTAATGTAGCGAATATGCTATCTGACTTCCAAGGCAGCTAGTTGGTAATCTGGATATCATCGGCGGGGACAAGCGCAAGGTTGGCTACTATGCCGGATTGATTGTAGGTCGCGTGCACAAATCGCTTGCAGCTACGCGTATACGCATGTTCTCCCACTGGCCACCAAGCTTACCCTTTGCTAGGAATCTCTCTTCTTCGCGACCGAAGCATTGACTACTTTGCAATGGGGCCGCTTATCGGATCGTACAGGCCGAAAACCAGTCATGCTACTTGGCCTGTTCGGTTCATGTTTGTCGATGTTGTGCTTTGGCTTATCCAGGACGTTCTGGACCCTTGTAATCAGGTGACCATAGGAGTTCAGTCAGAAATCGTTTGATTCATTCAACAGCCATAGCCGGTCTTTATGTGGACTCTTGAATGGAAATGCTGGCACGTGTATTTGAGGAGTGTAAAGCTTGGCTTTTGATCATATTATTCTCAGGAGTAAAGAAAAGTATCATCGGTGAATTGACCGACACCTCGAATCGCGCAGAGGCCTACGCTCTTTTACCGGTGGCGTGGGCCGCAGGTGTTACAGTTGGGTAATATATAGAGCGTGTACGTTGCTGGCCCCTGGTCATCTGATTGGTGACTTCACAGACCCCTGATCGGAGGCTCGTTATCAAACCCCCACAAACGCTTCCCAAAGGTCTTTACGCATCAATTCTGGATAGATTATCCATATTTTCTTCCATGTCTAGCTTCAGCAGGTATCGTGTTCGCTTTCATTATCATCACGTACTTCTTCTTCAAGGAGGTAAGCTTGAGCGACCTCATTCCTCGGGATGTCTAGATTAAATGACCTCCTTTCAATAGACTCTACCAAAAAGGGAATGGCGCTCCATGTTATCGGAATCGACTCTGACAGATTCTCCGAGAGAAATACAGTCATCTCTGCGTGAAATTTTGGTCTGGCCGGTTTTGATCTCCATTGCCAACTACATTTCATTGGCGTTTCTTGACATCATGCTCAACGCTCTCTTACCCCTCCTCTTTGCCATGCCAATTGAACTTGGGGGTCTTGGATTTGATCCACCGACGATTGGATATATTCTTGGCAGTTATGGTGCGGCAGTAGGGATATTCAGTATTTTTTTCTCCGCAAAAATACTTCGCCGTTTCGGAGAAAAAACGGTTTTCTCAGCGGGGACAGCGAGCTTCATACCGATCTTTCTGCTCATGCCAGCGATGAGTATTTGTGCTCGTACGTGGGGTGTTGGAGCATCTGTTTGGACTCTGGTATCGATCGAGCTCCTTCTAATGCTTATGGTAAACATGGCTTATGGTAAGCCCTTGAATTGAATCTAAACCGAGGTTACCAATCCTCATTCGTTTCGGAAGGGCCCATCTTCATATACATCACTGCGTCCGCCGACAGAAGGTCCCTCGGAGCCACGAACGGTCTTTCGCAAACGAGTGTATCAGTTGTCCGTGCGATTGGTCCGGCACTTTCAACCTCATTGTTCTCATATTCGATCCAGCATGCGATTGCTGGAGGTTACGGTGTCTACATAGTCATGATTCTTTTTTCTATTATTGCTCTGTTTGTTTCAAGTTTTCTACCAAAGCATGTTTGGGGAGAAGAAAGAGCTGATGATTGAAGTAAAATGCTGAATTTCGCTCAGAGGAGTAAAGAGTGTGCCCTGCGCGTTTTCATCCATCTACTTAGCACATTACATTCACTTCTAGTGACTAGAACCCTTCTGCTTTTTATGGATTAGAGGTGACGACTGTTGGGCACTGCACTGTTGCAACACGTCAGAAGCGACGGAGCCGATTCTAGAAAACGAACACCTGAGGCTGGTAAGTACTTTGTTTCAGACCTTATGCATGACAGCGNTTCTAGCCCTAGGACCAGGAGAATGATCGACGGTGTGATGATGTATCTATAAATGGAGATCACGGAATCCAATCAAAAGTGCTACCCAACCGACACCACCCGACAGCTGCGCGGTCATCTGTTCAACGTTCAGTACTCATCTGCACCATGCCTCATATTTCCCCGCCAACCTAGTGCTAAGCGCTAAGCTCCGAGTGCCCGTCAGATTCGTTGTCTCACCATACCTTCTACGTCTGTTCTAACACTGCAACTGCAATACTCCTAAAGGCGCGAGCTCTCGTGGACCAGTGAATACCTCTTCGAACCCCAATGCTCGTATCCTTTGCCATTTACATGTTGAATCATTAAAATTACGTTGCAAATTGCAATACAATACCCTTCGCCTGCACTTATATCTCTTACGAAGTGCCTCACGCATTTGAGAAACTACGACCGAGAACGCTATCCTTCCTATGCATCCCCTTGGGTTGGCCTATGGTGCTAGGGGCACGCTGTTAATTTGATCACTAGGGCACCGGTCTCGTTGCGATAGGGCTGAATGGGGCAAAGGGGGAGAATGAGAGTTACGGTGGCAGTCAGATATGTATGGATCACAGTGAGGGTCTGCCCACTCCTGTTTCCGGGCTCGTTCTCAATACGCGACACTCCTCCAGCAGAGGATACGGGATTGGGATTTCTCGTATATGTCACTCAACAGCTCGCACTATCCTGGACATTACTCGATTCCTGGTGAACCAAAAATCCACGAAGGAACTCAGAAGGGACCCAGAAAGGATTGAAATAGGTGGCCCACCCTACATCGAGTCGGCCAGACAACAGTAAAGCTCAGGACCCCCTTATCGTCGGAACTCTTCTCTAAGGAACCTCGTTCTAATCCCTCATGATTTCGCGGAGTTGATTTTAGCCTCCAGTCAACAAAACATTTCCCCCCGCCTCTCTAGTCTCGAATGGTTTGGAAGTACACCAATTCAACTAGGCTTCTCACAATAATAATACAAGCGATTTATCCCTAAGCAATTTATCCCTACTAGGGCAAACGACAATCAAAACAGTGGCACCCTTCGTACTAGTACACTCAAGAACGAACAACATCCGTCGTCACTTTGATTCCCGCGGGATAAACGATATCATGGGACAGCCGTCCATCAGTTTTATGCTCCGACTTGATGCCCATAAGCTCGACATCCTGGGACTTACTATGCCTATGGAAGTTCAATGAACCTCGTAGTGTGGCACTGCCAGTTGAAGGTGGTGGGGCTTCTAGTATCGTCGTTCGGTCATTCTGATCGAACATCGTGAATTGATGGTCCCGTCTCGCGGACGATCGGACAAGAATCACGTTAAACGCAATTCCCGTCGCTATCAGAGTCTACTGCAGGATCAGTCTCCCATCGAAATCACACAATCCGTGGCTCTCACCATATCCGACGTTGGATATAGGGCGTCGCTATGTGTCGCACTCACGATGAATGTGACAAATACACAGGTTGTATAGGCTGCTCCGGACTCTGCGATAACTCGGATTACTTTGCGCAAGTGGCGTGGCTGGTGGACCATCACAGATCCACTCTGGTTCATGAACCTTTCGCTCTCTCTTTCCACTCGCCAGATACGCCAGATCAGTATACCTGAGATAGAGTCAATTGCTGGAAAGTGAAATGACAAAATTACCATACTTGTCGTCAAGGTGTTCTGTGCTGCAGTTATCGCAAAAAATGCTAACCACCATGGTCGAATTTGGCTCGAGTTCAAGGATATAGCACGAAGAGTATTTGGGTTCGCTTCAACTTCAATGAGTTTCGCAGCCATTGCGAGGTTTCCGAGATAGAGAATGAGTGATGGGGTGACAACAAGCCATCGACGTCCGTATACTATCCAGCACCTGTAGATCTAAAGGTGATTTAGCCGATATCCGAATTCAGATGAACGAGCGAGTCTTTACCAGAACAAAATCGCCGAGGATCATTGCGATTGTTTGATTGACCGACTGTAGGAGTTGAATCAGTTCGTCTGCTGAAAACCGCACCGGAATAGACAGACCCGTGCAATGTTAATCCAGTCAGCGATATTCAGAAATTCTTTCTCTGGATTCGTTGAGCGGACGAAAGCGTGGAAGTTGTGCAGTAAACCGATAGCTGTGTCAAAGGTGCAGATGGCGAATAGGGCAAGGGCAACTATGGCCATCATCCAGCGAATCTCGTGTAGGCGGAGCCATCGCTCGTCCCGTCCGGTCCCAGTAATTAGGAGGGTATGAGCACAGAAAGTGCACGTTACTAAATACATCCCGTAGAAGAGGGTTTCGCAAAAATTTCCCGAAAGCTGCGCCGCGGTAATCGGGAAAGAACCCTCCGCTGTAGTCGTATTATTTGACATAAGGCCTGAGGACTTGACCAAGCAAGCAAGTCGTTTGAAGCTGAGGAAACAGAATTATGGTATGGTGGGAGGTAAGTAATTGAAAGGAGATTCTCGACATCGTGGCATGCTTATAACTGCTACGATGTTGTCCAATCCTGGTGCAGCGATATGGTGCGGATGTCAGTGCGAGTACCTCTGAAAGGAAACTGCATCATTCCAGAAGCCCCGATCGGAGGTTATGCGATTGGGGAAACGCCGCTGGCTCACTGCCTCACCTAAAGCATATTTATAGCCTCCACTCTGGCGGTTGCTTCGTTGTAGACTCCCGTGATCTGGTTCCAGTTGTGATGTGCGCTTCCATAGACTCCTTAATTATTAAGTATGCGTCTTGGTATACTCTTCGTCCGTGTCTGAAGGAACGGACTATGAGGTATCTGGTCTCTCGATCACCGCCTCACTGAACTCATCCGTGTTAGGGATGTGTGCCAACTTTAAGTAAATGATAATCATCACTGGATCCGCTTTTGAGCGTCATTGATATACCATCTGCTATTGGCCTGATAAGGACTAATAGTAACGGAGGGGAATCACGGAGTCGTTGAAATAGTGCCTGCTGCCATTCTAACGACAGCAGTCCGTTATATGTACTACTTGAACGCTTCAAGTTTGAGTTTACGATGATCTGGACTGCGGTGTGGTTTGGGATGCTAGCAATAACGAACTTATTTGTTTTGATAAGCGTCACCCTGGATATCACTGAGAGGCTAGATGCTTAACAGTTCTCCTCATTTCTGTCATCGACACACCTGATAGGTGTCTATCAGCGCCACCCTTGAACCATGGTCTTTTATAAAAATACATATAAGAGAACTCATATACTTGAATGACTGATGATCACTCCAAGTCAATGGCATGTAGCTTATTATATAGCAATGATTAGTATCCATTATCCAAGTCATGCGATGAAACCAATTTGGTCCCTGGATCCTAGTCAAGCGACTCAGCGGTTTTACATCTGGAGAAATACACCGTTCATACTTGACGTATGCGCACTCGTTCAAAAAGGAGAGTTGTCGGTCTCTCCCTCACTGTTCAGCTCCTTTCAACGTCGATACCCCAATTTAGCAAGTCACGAGAAGTCTCTAAGAAAGACTTGTTGCTCCCGTTACACTTGGAGAAACCATCATCTAGATCTGGGGGTAGTTTTGGAACAGAAACGGCTCATGATGTCTATCGAGCCTTGCCATTGGTGAAAGTGTCCAGCTAAGCCAGCAATTACTCTGCTAGATCAACTGTGAACATCAGAGGCTGTTTCCCTTCTCTTTTTGCAGAATGACCAAATTGTCATTCTGCAGATGATAATAAATTTGACTAAGTGCACGCTATGTACAAGTCAGAAGGCATTTACAAATATCGACAATTCAATTGCTACCAATGTGCAAATCTCTAGGAACGACAGGACCGTCATAGCTGCTCGAAGTCTACTCAAACTAACTCAAATAATATGGCAGTGGAGTAGCATCTGGATGGAATGGCGTACTGGCCAGTGGTGCGTCCAGCTAGCGTGAAAGTCCGATTAGTAAATATCAGTGGCACGATCCGACTGAGAGACTCGAGTCGTCAGCTAGGAGCTCGACCATGATGAGTGTTCGTTTATATAGGTTATATTGTCCTCCTTCTATCTATCGAGTGTAGCATATAAATAGACACATCCCAACCTCTCCCTGGTGTCTTTGTCATGACCGTTGACAGATGCAGGCTATTTGATGCTGTAGTGATCATCAGCGTTCTGGGGCTATATGAATACCTGCGTACATGTCAGGGAAATAACCCAAGGAAAGGCTTGAGGTGTACGCCGAGAGTCTCATGTGTACCAGAGGAATTGCTGTGTAAAATGTCTTTTATCCTATGGTCTATGGACTATAATAAGCAATCGCGGGTTCTCCTTCAGGGGCTTTCATGATGAGAGGTCTTGACTTTGAGACATGTATATCATTCAGCGACGACTTCTCTGAACTACATCAGAATAGCAATGCATGATCCGTTCCCTAGAGTGCCACGTGCTGAGCACAAAAAAGAGGTATAACGACCAGTGGCCTCACATTTGCCCTTGTTAGTTGGCTTGTCATCTGTGCGGCCACAGACATTTAAAGCTATAGCGTTGAGAAACCTTGTCTAGTCTATTGAAGAATTCGCACAGCACTTCAAAAATAGATTGCTGACATGCCAAAACGGCTTGACGAATTGTTGAGGTGATATAGCTGGAATGCTGTCAATCGCGCACAGCCCTCGTGTGTACTGCAATCAGAGTCAAAAGCACACACTCTCTCCTTGCTCTGTACCCCGACGATGCCTCACCATCAACCATATCACGGCCCTCCCCTTCAAAGACCTCATCCTACACACCACGATGGGCGCACTCATAAGTGTCAGTTGGCGACCCCTTATTTGTTAGACACTCATCTAATCAACAGGATCCTAGCGCCTCAAATCGCCACGGGACAACCCTATTATCAACAACAGCCACAGTATCATCCACAGCCACAGGTTGTCTACGTCCAAGCTGCTCCAAAGAAATCTGAGCCTGAGCCGGATTGTTGCTGTATTCCGTGCGCATGGTGAGTGCTGTCAGAGTCGATGTCCGCATTTTATTGAGAAAGCATCCCTTCACACAGTTTGGCGGGATGCTGTACAGCCTGGCTTTGCTGTCCATGTTTGATCTGTTGCTGAACTACTTACGTATTTTATTTCTATGGTTAATTGTTTTTTGGGAGTGCTGTTTATAGTTGACTTACAATAGCCAAGGATAACAAGACACATCATACAACACGTTGAAGTAGTGAGACCATCAGTGATGGAAGCGGATGACATTGTTCGAAGGGAGAAGCACTTGTCGCCGAGGGTGTTGATTGCTGGTATGTAGCGTGGCGGAGCTGTGGCTACTTGGAGATCTCGGAGAAGGCAATTGTTGAACTACGATCGAAGTTAAAAACCTATGAGTGGGTGCAGCCACACCATAAAGTTCTGAGAGGGCCGAAATAGCTGTGCAGTCCTCGCCCACAGTGAGAGGGTCGACTGCAAGGACCCAGTTACCATATGTGATTGATCCCGTAAACATAGGCGAGGGATGAAGCGTGGAGGGAGATAGAAACGAGACAAAAGGCCGAGTCTACTAAGGGGCGATTATTCCTGAATGAGATTGCGTGAAGATGAGTTGACTTCGGTGAAGTCCACAATCATGCCGATAGATGGTGGAATGTGTGGTAAACCCTGATGTACGATGAAACGACTATACTCGAGTGAGGAGTCAACCTCCAGAATCTGAAACATGATGATCCAACTTTCACCGGTTAAAGTCAAGGTTGGCAAATCCTCTACGCCGACAGCCCCCTACCATCCTCCCTCCAATCCAACCTCTACTCTCGTTCACTCAGAACCCTCGTTCAATTTCTTCCCGTTAAAGTCGAGATCAACGAGCCGAGTCAGTCCCTTGTGCCCTCAAGTAAGAGCCCTTCACCGCTGAGGGTTCCAGTCAAACGTCGAAGCCAAAGCCCACCACCTTCGATGCGTCCCGCCAAGCATCAGAGGCTTGCTGTGTCAACTTTGGCGGTTACACCTTTGCTTGTACAAGGCGGTCAATCACAGCATTCACGATCCGATTTGAGTCATGAAGATTGAGAAGCACTCGACCATCCATCGTTCTCATCACCGCTCAGCTCAGCCCGCTCAGCTCAGCCCACCACTCGCTGACACCGTTGTCTCCCTTTGTCGTTATCCTCACTCCCAATTTGTATTACTTATCAGACTGGTAGCATTACACGTCCTGTAGCCTTACGCATTGCAACAATCTATTCATTTTTTGTCCCTCTATGCTCCGAAATGAACGTGAATATTGTGCAAATAAGCCGGGTGTGACAATACTGAGCAGACTCTTTCTTAATCAGAGTCGCACGCCTTGAGCTTTATCAATGTATACTCACCACATATTCCAGTAGATCGCGCCCCGATTTGCCGAAAACCTAAATATCAGGACTGGGGTTCGCCTTTCGAGCAGACTCCGCTGACCTGCCGCTTATTGGCCTCGATCAGGGCGGGGAGTTTTCCTGATGAACTTGCCATACATCCGACCGAAGAGAGGTCAATGGTCAATTGTGTGGGGGTCTCAATCACACGAAGATTGCCATTGAGTACGAGACGTTGTGTGATCCTTGTCACCTTTTGGTGTTGCGTAGTCAATACTCATTGAAATTTGAGACACTCGTCGTTCGTATGATGAGTGCAGTCAAATAACTAGATATATCTTTAGTGTAGAGAGAACTACCTAAAACCCAAGTGAAAAGAAAACAACATGCCCAAGTAGAGAGTATAACCAAGCTAAAAAAAAGTCGTCATATTATCCGGTGGATGCCCTCATCAGGTTTCACGTCCTTCAAGTAAAAGTCCACACCTCCCGTCCTCTCACAAGCATCAGCCAGTGCAAGTACTTCGTCCAACCTCGTATTGCCTTGGGACGGTGAGGTACAATTCGAGAAATAACAACAGGAACCGTGTTGCCTTCGAGCGAGGTAAAGGGAAAATCGGAAACCTTTCCCAGAAAACTGGCCCCTCGAGCGGATCATCCGCAAGTAATCGCCAATATGAGGCGAGACATCTCTCGTCCAGAGAGCTAGGCTGCTCATCGAGGAAAACAGGCAGGGTTGTCCTTGGGCGAGAGCGCCAAGAATACCGACTATATCATTGCTACCGAAGTATCTGAGGTCCAGTGTAAGGCTACGGAGAGAGGGATTGGCGTGCGCGAGCTCGTGGAATTGAAGAGCCGGTACACTGACACCGGAAACTTCGAGACTTTCGAGTTTGTGCGTTACTACACATGGTAGGAGTGGCAGGGTGACAAAGCCGGAGAAGAAATGGAAGTGGCGGAGACTGGGAAGGTTAAAGCCAGTCAAGAGGGAGGTCGCAGTCTTTGTCCGACGCCCGTAAAACGATATGGAGAGGTGCGTAAGGTTCGGAATGGTTGTGGGTGTCGCGGAAGGACTACTAGCGCCACTTGATGAAAGTGGAACACCGTCGCAGTGTGGGTCCTCGATCCAGAATGATGCCTTGCGAAGATTAGTGCAAGAGGCTAGAAGTGTTTGGAAGGTATCCGAAGGCAACATGGCTGCTCCGGTCATCTCAAACTCCTGCACTGAGCTCCACGGAAGCTGTATCAGCGACGTGGACGGAGGACAGCCCTGTAAATCAAATATGACCCGATTCAAGCAAGGCGAATTCCGGAAGATGGTGATGGGTCCATCAATATCATCAACCTGCTGGACGGATAGCGAAAGTGACTCAAGATTGTTGAAGTCAGCTTCTGAAGTCAAGAACTCTCGTAGTTGCGAGGTGCAGGTGACGTGAATGGAGAGATGTTGGATAGAGGATGCGTTCTTCAGGACCGGCCTGAACGCTTGTGAGACATCGGTAGAGCTATTGCATAGCTGTGTTAAGGTGAGATTGATAGTGACTGAGAGTAAATGGTTTCGTGATCGTTCGAACCAAAGGGAAGCGAGATTGGCCAGGTCGTCGGGATTTCTCTGCGTAGGAGGTGGAGGTAATGACGTTGCCCCTAGGAGTGTGAATGGAGAGAGTCGAGGAAGCCGAGGATTCGGCGACTTCAGGTTCAAGTTGAGAGTTGTCCATAGCTGGGGTATACGAAGGCATGTTTTTCTCCAGGAGGAGCACACCTGTGCGAGAACGTGTGGTCCGTTTCTAGGACTCTCGCTGCTGTTTGAGACATAGCAGAGGAAGATATTAGAGAGTACCTCTGCTGGAAGCAGACTAATTGTCCCGAGCGGCCTCGATGTGTGTGCACCGTGCGTCAGTTGGCTGTGACGCATTGAGTAGATATCCTGCAATTCATGGGTTTTGAATTATCTTACCGGAAGAAATAAAACGACAACATACCTGGGCCATGATTCTGGCATCGGTGGGATGTTGGGGCGCTGAAGATAATTTTGAAATGCGATGGGCTTTTAAATGATCAACGCTCAATGCGAAGCCGCGGGTACAGAGATCATCAGGAACCTTACCAACAGTACGTGACTTCGGGGGCCTCATGTCGGATGTTGTGAGAGTGAGTTCGTAGCTCGGGAAGTTGGACTGTTAAATATATCCGAATAGCTTGAGGCGCAGAAAACAATGACCCTGGCTGTGCCGAGGACCAACCTGAGCCGACGCAGTGAATTGGTCGCCATAAACAATCCATTAACCGGATCGGACGCACATGCCTGTGTTAGTTTTGCCGATCACGGACCCTTTTAGCCCTTTGTGAGCCTTTTGTCCGAGCCCTCCATGGCAATGGCAGGCGGCCACTCGCCAAACCTGAGAGTAGTGATTCCGGCAGTTTCCGGAGCTGCCAATTCCGCGGGACGCCTGCTGCCGAACACTCTTTCCCTCCTTTCGCTAGCTTTCGCTCCGCCTTTCTCATCGCAAGTGGCGGGATTTCTCAGCGATTTAGAACGCCGGACAAGTTGCCGACATTGCATGACTAAACTTATAGTCTGCAATGCAGGCTTAGTTTCCCCCCTGCCCGTACGCCATGGACACCGTGGAGAAGATTGACCATTTGCTAGGCCTGGCATTCCTGAAGACCGTTGTATCCGGGCTGCAGAGAGCGCCCAGTAATATATCAATTGACGGGAGGATATACTGAGTCTTGAAAATGCGACTCGGATAGATGGTCCCTCTGTAAACATATCCGAGTACCAGTATTCCAAGTCTAACCGACGGTCAAGGTTCGACTCGCTACCGGGGACTTGATTATCAGCGCAACAGCTCCCCTCGCTTAGGTGCGATGATCAAAGGAAGCGCTGATGCTTTGCCAACATTGGGACTTACCACGGGAATAAGCGTATAGGATCCCGTGAGGCCGTCTATTTTGTGTTGCCAGGCCAATTGAGGAAGGATGATGCCGGCACTACGAAAAGAGTGTGTACATAAGCCCTCGGGACATGGGCCGAAGGTTCGGTGTTTGAGGGGTCTGGCAGTGGCTCATATCCACGGATGCGAAAGAGCGCGGCTATATCAGAACATGATGAACACTACGAGCAAACGCTACTAGTAGTGGTGTTATAATCTCACGCGGATGGCACAATGAATGAAGGGAAGAAAAGAAGGACAACTAGCTTAGCTTTAGTCGACCATGCGTTTCCTGTGGGCTGGTGACATTAAGTACAGGGGATTTGGCCGCACAGAGTGCTCCGAGGGTGATTAACAGGCACGCACATTATAAAGTAATGCCTCGGGATTATTGGGATCGCTTCTTCTCCGCCCGACGGCAACTGTGTCAGCTATAAAAATCAAGCTTATCTCAGTTGACACAGTTGTATGTCCCTTCCTACTGGAAGCTGCAAAGGGATATTCGGAATCGGCAAAGGAAGGTTCTTGAAGTATCTAGTGTATTTGCGAACTCTGTACCTGAACTTCGCGGCATCGAGTATCTGAATCCGACAAGAGGATATATACTCGGGACATTGGGCAAGGGGATACGAAGACTTGAGAAGCCCTTACCCTGTATCAGTCTTTCCCGATTCGTTCTTCTGAAGGCCATATGGTTGTCAGATGAAAGATCGCCGGTTAAAACACGTTATTCGAATGACAAACGAGCTGCGCGTTTGTAAACAATCACTCTACCCCTCGGAGTACAGCAACAGTGTGAATGCGAAGATCAACGGATATAGAATTATATTCGGGTAGCCAGAACTTGCGGGCGGTTGATTAATAATAACGGTGAGTGATGTTTCCGCAGGGATATCAAGTGAAACTCACTTGCTCGACTAGGTGGACTGCGTCTCTTCAACAATCATGTCCATGTCAACCCCGCTCAGATACACGCTCTCAGAAGCCCCAATCAGTCTCTCCTTCAACCTCTCCGATACATCAGGAACATCCGTCAACTTGCTCAGCGATCGGATGAACTTCTGTCCTACAAGCTGTACTTGATGAAGTCGTGCAAAGGGTTCGGAATTCAACATCACTGTCCGTCTTCGCGATGCGATCATCTTAACAATCGCTTCGAACATCTCCGTAACGTGCACGAGCTTGATTATCCTGAGTCCAAAGCTGATAGTCAACCTCTCCAATCTCGGGAAAGAGGTTGAACCCAGCGCAAGGTCGTTATTATTCCTATGGTCCGCAGTCAAAGTCCTGAGGCACGCTCGTAGTTCAGGGAGTCTCGGAACATGAATCTTCACCTCCTTCAATGCTCGTTCAGCAAACATCAGCAAGAGGTCGGGAATCATCCCATGGAGATTGGTGTGAATGTCGATGACTTCGAGATTCGTCATGCGAGGCATACACACCATCCAAGATTCTCTCCAATCATCAGGTACAGCCACTCTCATGCACCATTCAAGCCTTCTCACATTCGGTAAACGTAAATGCTTCAAACCACTCCCATCTCTCATATCCATAAATCTATCCGTCTCGGAACGCCAGTGAAACGTAGTGAGCCGAGAAAGAGCTATGTCCGTGGCTATAATCGGAGCGTGGATGGACGACCTAGGCCAGAATTCCGGATACGTATTAGGGATCCTGGGACTCTCGTCGCAAGCGAATATGGAGAGGTTAGGACACTGTGATAGAGTGCAAATCGCATAATCAGCATATACGTCCGTCAACCAAAGTTCCGTGAGCTGTCCTAGCGGTAGGACCTCCCACATCCTGAAATGCGGCCGATAGAGTTCGATAGAACAAAGCCTAGGGAAATGGGTATTCCACCACGTATCGTTCTGATTCGGTAACCTCCACTGCGTATACATCTCTATCCCAAGTCTCAATCTTTCCAACCGTGAGAGAACGGAGGAGTTGACGTTCATCTCTATAGCTTCCCACACCCACGACCTTGAGTCAAGGATCTCGAATGAACGAATGCGGCTGCTGTACTCGAAGAATATGTCTCGGCACAGGGGTAATAAGATAGCCAAAGGTGTCTGTCCGCTAATCACGACATCGAGACAAAGTGTACCGGAGTTTGCGAGATGAAGCCTGAGGATGTCCAGGATATGAGGGTTGGCACACAACGCGCTACAGGAGAATGTNGTCCATATGAATGGACAAGACCATATAATGGCACGCCACCTCAAACATACACCGCCTAGAGTCGTCAACCAGCCTCCTCGACAGAGCGGCTCAAGCTTGGCAGCAAAAGAGATAATTGTGGCGAGGACTTCTGGCGGTAGTTGTAGCGATATGTCCGAGGCGGTGGTGGAGGAGGTGGAAGCCATAATAGGTTGGCTTGATCGAGCCCCGAGAGT